>JADRCC010308598.1:0-12482 GCA_019843855.1 Hylomyscus alleni | reverse complement strand
TTTTTTTAAAATCTAAGCATACAGTTTGGGGTTAAAAGTGTGTATTAAGGGCATGTTTCTGTTCCAATCAAATGAATTAAAAATGTATTGCACAGAAATTGAGAAGGTCTTTGGATATGAACACTTGCTGGAACAAGTAATTGTAAAATTCCTTTACAAATATTAAAATAAACATCATTTAGAAGTCCATAGCTGAACATATTATATTATGCATAACATATATTACCACAGACTTGTAGTCTTAAAAGATTGGTACCTTGTACAGGGAAAGTGGGGATAGTGCCCTTCTAGAAGAGTCCAGAAGCAATTACTTTCTTCCTGTTCCTTTGGGGATGCAGCAAAAGGCAATGTCATTGAAACAGAAAGAAAGTCAGATCAGGTACAGAGTCTGCCAGCAGCTTTAGTTGAACTCTCCACCTTTAGAAACTACAAGAATTAGTGTTGTGTTGTTTATAAACCACCCAGTTTATATATTTATATATTTGAAGCTATTTTATTCCTGATTCTATTTGCTAGTCATTACAAAGGAACATTATTAATAATTATGATGAGTGTCATAACTTTAAGTAGATGATATTACATTTTCAATAAATTCTTTAGAGCTTCAGGTAATAATCTATTTAGTGATAAGGAGTATAATTAGCAGTAAATGGCTTTCTGAACATATATTGTGAGGATAAGCCTATGTTATATAAACGACATTACCAAGCATTTGAATAGAATTCAACTTTGTTTTCTAAAAGTTTAGATTTTATACTCTTAAGAAAAGAATATTTGTTTGGTAAAATGAACTACTGAAAGTCATTTTAATTTTGTTGTAATTTTTAGTGCTTTAGAGGAAATCTACATTTATGTTTCTATCAGAATATATATATTCTGATATATATATAAGAATATATATATATATAAATATATATATATAGTATATATATTATATATACTATATAGTATATATAATATATATACTATATATATAGATTATACTATATATATACTATATATATACTATATAGTATAATATATATATCACTATATATACATATAGTGAAAGAATATACAAATTAATAAATTATGAATTGCAATAGCATCTTCATATGACACTTGATTTCTTGTTGAACTAAAAATTCTCAATTTTGCTAGGCTGGCTGGTAGTAAAGGTTTAGGAATTTCCCTTTCTTTGTCTCCAATTTTAAGGTTACAAAAACATGTAGTCTTTGTTTGTTTGTTTACCCGAATGCTATGGATTCAAATTCAGCTACTCTGGCTATATACCAAATTTACCCATTGAAGCAGGACAATAATGTTTCTTCCTGTTCTTTTGATAACAGTTAACTTTCCATTAATCTATATACTATAAACATGAATTTCATATATCATTTTGATATTTTCTTAATTTTAAAAGCCCATTAGTTTCTTTTGATGATTTACTAAAATTATTTTGTTTCACACATCAACATCTTACTTAAAACAATAGTTCATACAGTTGCTTTAGCATTTTAGGAGGGATTACTCTTATGTTACATGTGTAAGATTTCCAGGAAACATTTTTCTGGATTTCTTTATCCTACATTTTTGAATTTCAGTTAATGATTTTATATAAAGTTAATTAAATCATAATAAGTATGGGCACAGTATTTTGCTGTCTGCTTCCTTAGGGACAGTTGTCCTGCACGTCTTCCTCAAGATAGTGGCAAATGCCTCAAAGATGACATCTGACATCACCTTAATTACTCTCAGGGCACATGACATAAGAGTATTCTGATAATATTCTGATTAGAATTCTTATAAATTTTCTTGGAGATAATTTCAATTTCAGGATGTCTCTATTTCCATGTTCCACTTACTGTGATATCTTTTCCTGTAACAGTGCTTTTACTGAGGTATCGGTAATGTTTATACTTACCTGTTGGTAAGAACACATCCTGATTTCTCCAACTGAAAGCCTGATTGCACAAGGATGATAGTAAGAGGATATGCTGTAAGGATTTTGGTTGTATTTCCTGGCCTTCCTTCATGTGAATGTGCATAGGTTTGAGATTAATGAATTATTTCATTTCTTACCTGACATCAAATTTTGTGTGGTCTGTACAGTACTCTTCAATAATCATTTGTTGGAACTCTATTTCTTTTTTGTTCCCACATACTCAGATTACTGATGTAACACATTTTTTCTCATCAGAACAGCTTCTCAGCAATAGAACTTTTAGAATCCATTGCATTGTATTCAGGGTGTAATTTTGCCTAGACTTAGGTTAGTCCCAGAGTTTCATCAGAAACATTCATCTTATGATGATGAAAGTATTGGATTTGGAAACCAGATGATATGGGTCCAATTATGTCTTTTTCAGTGACCTTGGCACACTTTCAATCACCCTCTCATTCTATTTCATTGTGTAAGAACCATGTCTGAAAGTCCCTGTCCAGTCTGCTTCACAAAGGCAGGTATACAGGCAAGCACATCACAGAGAATGCATGGCATAGCCAAGGGCAGAGCATTCTTATTAAAACTACATTCTGTAAAGTGCAGATACATGAAAACTTTCCAATGAAATGGGGAAAAAAACTGTTGAGGTCACATCTTGCAAACTTAAGCATTTCTGGAGGTTTACAGTTATCCTAGGGAAACTATTGTGCTCTTTATTTAGCTGGATGTTACATTGCATGGGAAAGCTCCTGCTTTTGTAGCTGTTTTATTGTAGAAATGGATAATCCCTATGTCATTCCCTAAGGGAGTAGGAGGCTATCAAAAGCTCTTCCCACACAACTCTCTCCAGCCGAGTTGATACACACACCTTTTCAGTTCAATGTCAGGTTCCCATTGAACTCTGTGTCAGTTGAACAGCAACTCAAATTTCTTGTGCCTTTTATCCCCAGTCTGCACACCGAGGCTGCCATCTTTCCACTTGCTGGGACCTCACTTTGTAGGTGCAGGGCTAGAATTTGATACAAAGTTAGAAAACATTATATGTTCATTTTTAACAGCAAGTTTGGCTTTCTTTAATATTTCAACTAACTGTTGTATTATACTAAATTACAAGTGATAGGAAACAAAGAATAAATAAGTGCTTCAGAGTTTCTTGAGTATAAGTATTGAGAAGGAATAACTTGTTTCAAATATTTGGATTTCAAACTAAAAATAACTGAGTGTTTTCAAATTACAATTAATATTTAAAATAGCTTGAATGAAAAGTACCTATGATAAGTCATGTTTCCTTTTGTTGATATCCCAATGGACACAAGCTTCTTTCTGTTTCTCGGAAAACTACTTGGAATTTAGTTACTTAAATGATTTTTATATGAGCATAATTGACTTAAGATTCATCATAAGTAAGATATAAAACATAGAGAGAAAACTTACAAACAAAAATTTTAGACATAAGACATTTAATGGAAAAATGTAACTTGATATTAGCATGAATTCTGTTGATGAGCACAATAATTGCTTATATTTTTTCTGTATATTTTATAACTCAGTTATTAGAACCAGAGCTTTATTAGGTATCGATCAATATGAATAGAAGTAAGAAGAAAATTTCTACCAATATTTGGTGTGATGTTCAACTGAGTAAGATGTCTTGCAACTGGTATAATGGAAAAACCTCACAGGAAAGTAGTGATGGTAGCTTATGTATATCATGCAATAGAAGATCAGAAAGGAGCAGGAGGGACTTGAACCAAAGATAAGCAAAAGTGTTGTTCGAAAGTAATCTATATATGTTTGCATATCTAAATAAAATAATTCAAAACCATTTTAAAGACATCGCATTTAATATAAGGAAAAAGTTATTGAAAATTTTAAATTATTAAGTACTCTCAAAATTACCTAAACTTTTCTCAATTAAAAGAACAATTTCTGGGGATGAGGAGAAAATATACCAAGGTTGGAGACTCAGCCATGAGTCTGTTATAACTATTTGGATTTGTAAAAGGTTAGGGTTATATTACATCCTGAAAAAACAAAACAAAACGAAACAAAAAAAACAAAAAAGGCATAACAAAAACAGAAAACAAAACCGTTCAAGGCAAATAAGATATTATCATATTAAACACTCATTTTCAGCTTATGACTAAAAGAAACTGAGTCAAATCCTCCTCACTATGTCATAAGAATACATTTAACCCTTTAAAGAAAAATCTAATTAAGATAAATACCAATTAGTCACCTTACAAAGCAAATGAGTCATGCAAAAATAAAAAAAAAGGAAAAGAAAATGAAACTGTGTTTACCAAAAAGGAAGAAAGTTTATGTTATTTATTTACATTTTTTTTGCAGCATTGATTTTTAGAAGTGCGCAGATGTTATATCTGCCTGATTTCTCAGCTTCAGCTTGGAAAGCTCTCATTGTCTGTCTTGCTGAAGCAGAACTCAACGACACAAGCCCCTCAAAAGTTGGGGTCTGGACAGAATTTTCAAAATTGTTCTCTACTGGACCTACTTCTGAAAGCAGTTGTCAAATCAAACGTAGCTGCTTTGGCTCCAAGCTATTGAAAGCAAAAAGACAAACATAAGAAAAGAATAGTTGACCCAGCTCAGCACTGTGCTGGAGGAAGCTGCACATGTCAGTCATATCACTGCAGAATTCTTCTGGGAGTCGATGAAATATAAAAGAGAAGGAGAAAAAAATAAGCACTGAAACCCAAGGAAGGGTGTAAGACCATGGAAGGAAAGAAAGCCCAGTGGAAAACAAAAGGCAGGCACTGCACAATAGGAAAGACCAGATTTATTTTTATATCGTAGACATTTCAAGTGCTCAAACCCCTTCCTTTCAAGTTGATCACCTCAAGGCCACATTGGTTCACAGAAACAACCCAAAAGCACAGGAGAGCAACAACAGAATTTGATGAGGGAACGGGATCAATGAAGACAAGCTGGTTTAACTTTGAAGAATTATTAACCACCTGAAAAGGCAAAATGCTTAAGAAACAGGGCAGTTTAAGTCAAAAGGAGAGTGGGAAAGGTTTATTTTTAAATCCAGTTGACATGCCAGTTTACCCAGTCAAGAGCTAAGTGAATAGCTTAAAAGACCTTGGGAACTTTTCTATGAAGTATTGTGAAACAAGAACAGAAAAGCCTTGCTAGCTCTGTTCTTATTCACATGCTTTTAAATTCCCAATTGCCCAAAGGCATCTTTTTACTTTCTATAATCTGGTGATTTTTGTTCAACTTCGCTTAAAATAAATAATATCATTCTGAAAGTCATGCTGAATCTAGCTGACTAGAAAAGCAGTGTTTCCGGAAAGTCACACCTGAGTTTGCTAATAATGTCTCATGCAACTGGACATTGGCCACTGCTGGGAAACAAAGTCTATGGCAACTGTCAACATAAGCTTTTTAAAATTTGAATATAATTTGCTTAAAATAAACTACCACAAAAGTTTTATCTTTTTATTTAGCTCAAAGTATTTTAATGCAACTATATTTAATGTTTTTTAAAAATAAAAATAGACAAAATTCCAAAGAAATATAACACTACTATAATCCTATATCCAAAAAATTCTCTCTTCTCTGTCTCTCTATCTCTGTCTCTGTCTGTCTCTGTCTCTGTCTGTCTCTGTCTGTCTGTCTGTCTGTCTGTCTGTCTCCTCTCTCTGTCCCTCCCTCCCTCAACCGCTTTCTATTTTCCTTATGATCTGTCATTTCCTCTCAACAGATAATGTGTATAACCATAACTATGCCTTTCTCTGGGAGAATATTTGAATAACCTCCCAGCATTCCCTTTTGTCCCCCAGCCATTTTTCTATCACAGTCATATGAAGTCCTTAGAGTCTCATATTCTCTTTATTTCCATGTATATTTATTATGTCAATGTACCATATATTTAGTGTACTCACTGCACTTATAGGTAGTCACTGCTCTTTATATGTAGTCGCTACAGATATATATGTGCTTATAGATGCATATATATCTTAATATCTGCATTCTAATTGATATTCTCCCCCTGGAAGGTCATCCATAGAATAGTTTCCTTCAATTTGGTTGTAGAATTTCCTCTCCCTTATACCTACGCCATATCTTTATAAAGCTTTATTGTTTTCTGACCTTACTTATACGTCTGATACTAAAAATAATTAACATATCAATATATCAATAAAATGACATATCATCAATCCGATTTTAACTGAAATTCAACATCAGTTTTATCTCTTCTATCTCAAGATAGTCACTCTTGTTTCAAGTAAACTCCTTCATGTCCCCAAAAGAACTGCATTCTTATTGATTTATTTCACTCTGTTTTTAAACTATTATGGGCTATCTCTTATCAGCAAATAGTTGGTAATCTTAATTCATATGCTGTAAAGACTAAGTAAATAAGAAAATCATCAATATGTTTCCTAAATCTAAACTGTACTTTTTGTTGTCTTTTTAAAGTTATTAATTTTAATTTTGTGATTAATAGAATTACATTAACTTCACCTTCCACTTCTTCCCTCTATTCCTTACAATGTATTTCCTCTTCTCTCATGTTTTTCTAAGTCGGTGCTTCTGTTTTTGTTTGTTTCTTTGTTTGTTTGTTTGTTGGGATTTTTTGCAGTATATTTTGAACATTCTAATAACATATTAATGTAGTTGAACTCATTGTACGAATGAAGTACACTGGCTTCTTAATGAAAATACTCAGCCAAGAAAATATGTGAATATTTTTAGTGGAGTTTTTAATACATTTTAGGCTTACACAAAAAATTTCAAGACATACATTTACATTGCCACAAGCACTTTACTTTTATGCAGTGTATTTCCTAGAATTTGTGCATCAATATTTGCTTATTCCCATTAACAATTTCTATTCATCTCAGTTTGTTCAGAATTTCTTGACTGATCCTTTTTTGTTGTTTCAGAATCCCACCACAGATAACACCTGAATGCTTTTAATTTACTTTAGTCATCTTTCTTTAGGCTACTTTTGATGAGGACACATCCTGTGACTTCCTTTGTTGTCATAGCCTTAATAGTTCTCAGAAAGAAAATTGGAATTTGATGTTTTTCTCATGATAAGAGTAGGGTAGTGGGCGATTGGAAGGGAGATCAGAGTGCTAAAGTACAATTTTCTCAAAGAACATTAAAGGTCAATACCAAAAACGTAGCCTGTGTAACATGGCTGAAATCGGGGTTCTCGAAACATGATTCCTTCTCTTACTTTATTTTAGAATGAAAAAGAAATGATGTCCAAAAACTAGACATAAACAAGAATCAGTCATTTTATTTCCTTAATGGAAAATATCCATAAGACAAATATTTTACATTACCATTTTATAATTCATTCAACTATTCAACATGAACTCCAGAGTATATGCTACCCTATAAACAATGAAATACTATGATAGGCTGTTTCATCTTTGACTGTACAGTTTTATTTCAGTTGCCCCCTTTTGCCTCTTCTATAAGCTTTTATTATTGTCTGTATTTTTTTGGGAGGGGAGGAGAAGAAAAGGAACCTTTTAAATTTTATGGAATTTCACAGTATTCCACACTCAGCTTATATAGTTTTAGGATCCATTTTTTTTTCAAGTATTTTTTCAAAAATTTTGTTTCATTTATTGAAAGATTATGTTATAAAACAAGATTTAAAGAGGTGGAGAAATAGGACAGCTTTTAAAAGCACATGATTCTTTTACAAAGAATCTGAGTTTTGTTCACAGAACCTATGGGAAGTGATTCATAACCCCCTGTAATTATAATTTAGTGTCATCCAAAACAATGTTCTAGTCTCTACAGGTACTTACATACATACACACACACACACATACAAACATGCACTTGTACACATATATACAACTAATATCAATTTAAAAATAAAGTTTTAAATATTAGGTGAGGTTATTTTATGAATATATATATGTATACATATGTATATATGTATGAATATATATTCATAAAATAAAATTATATATTCACATGTACATATATATGTCCATATACATATATTTACACATATATAGATTCTATACTAATAATTCTAGATGTCATGCCTATTGTCTGTGTTAATACAGACATACCTATTTCCAGATAATTATGTTTCTGGTATAATTTTCCACAATTTTTTTGTACCCCAGAAATGTTCAGAAAATATTTTAAAATTAAAACATTTTAAAATAATGATACAATTTCTGTCAGATACATAAAGGTATGTTTCAGGAGGCATTACCAGTAGAAAGTTTCACATTATTGGACATAAGATTTCAATAATGGGCTGATGGGCTTTTTTTCTTAACATTGGGATCCCTACACTTTTCACATTCGTCTATCAATTCACTCTCAGTTTCTAGCACATTTTCAAAATTCACAATATAAATGTTCCTACAGTTTAGGCTATTCCTGATAATTAGAGAACAGTAATGATTCTCAGTCCTTACGATATCTGTCATTTGAGTTGTGAGGGTGTCAGCTCTCCTGTCTAAAGGACCCCAAAGCACCAATTAGATAACTCTTTGCTTTTCCTCTTGTTTAAAGTTGAAAGCTTTGCCTCTAATTCCATTTTCTATTTTAATGGAAAACATGAAAAATATTCCACAATTTAGAGAATGAAACTACAGTAGATTTTTGTACAAATGCAGAAATTTGGTATTGTTTTGGGGGACAGTTAAAGACATTTTGGGGGTGTTATTTTCAATCAGTGTGAAATTATCCCATTAAATCATCTCTTCTGGACAAAAATTTGGATCAGTGATGACACATAAAAGCACACTAAGAAGGAACATATATTCAAAAGAGGCAGAAAAACTTGTGTTGCTGAGAAATGTTTGGTCAATAATAAGAATTCACACATTTTGCAAATTTTTAGTGAAGAATCTGACATTTTATACATTATTACATAGACTCTAGATTAATTTATATATTTTACGTTATGGTAATTAAAGATTAGAGTAGTAGTTATATATTAGTTGTAATATTTCTTTATGTTATACTAAAGTTTATAATTATAATACCCTCATGAACTCAGTAATATAAAATTACATGCAATGTATTAAGTGTAATATAAATTAATGTGCTTAGTAAGTTAAGCACAACTATCTTACTTAATATTCTTGACATTTAAAGGTAAATAAGACATAAGTGCATCTGTTTCTATTTCCTAGAAAATCACTTATATAAAATATTTCAGTCCACACGGCTTTGGTAACTGAAATGTTCCTGCACATTTTATCTATGAGTTTCCTGTTGTAGTGTGTAATTTTAGCAAAGAAGAACAATATGAAAATGAATATTTTATAATTATGGCAACATTATTATGGACAAATCATTATCAAATACCTTAACTACGAATGTAAAAGAAGAATTAATTATCTCTTCAAATTTTCACATTGATTAAAAGGCAGATTTAATGGGATTTCCAGATGATAAATTTCATTTCAAATGCATGGAAAAAAATTTGATAGAGAATCATTGTATACTTTTATGTATTTTGTGTGTGTGCACACGTGTGTGTGTGCATGTGTGTGTGAAAATGCTTACATCATACAATAATACATTTGTGGTCCATAAACAACTTTGAGATATATTTGCAGAGTGATCCATCTCAGTGGACTGGGATCATCCTGCATTTTGTAAATTGTAAATGTGTTAAGATGTGTGTGTGTTTTCAAACACCTAAATATATAATTGCCTCAGTCTATATAATGGTGTGTGTGTGTGTGTGTGTGTGTGTGTGTGTGTGTGTGTATATATGTATGTATGTATGTGTGTGTCTCTGTGTGTGGCTGACCATTTGGTATTGGATAATCAATTGGTGTGGTCTTTCTAGGGGAAAATATTTTAACTTCCTCTCTCTGCATTCTTTAATTGCCTGTATTTCTCCTTCTATGAGTGAGTCCTTGTGTGCTTTCTAGTTCAACATTAGCATGTGTATTGATGTCCTCTTTGTTCAGCTGTTAGTTAGGCAGTCATCTGTGTGATTACATAGGTTAATGTGCTTCAGGAAACCCATAATGTATTCCAAAGGAAGAACATTAAGACTGTATAATTGACCGACTAATTGTTATTGCCAAAGAGTAATTATTAAAAAAATATGAATTTCACAACAACAAACCATTTTATTACAAGACATAATTTCTAGAGCTTATCAGTAATCTATATCTATACTATATCTAGATATATAATCAAAGGTTTTTCTGATTCACTTCAGGATTGAGGGGTTGACAGTATCAAAATGACACTTTCAGTGCATGGCTACTTTTACTTCTGCGTGTGATAGAGTAGAGGAGAAGAAGCAGGTCTTACAGAGATTAGAAAGAAAATGGTTCAAAGACGTTCAGATTCAAGCAAAGTGCAGCTGGACAAGAGCTCAGGTTTTTGGCTAAGGCAAAGATGAACAATGATTGTTGTTGGAAAAAATAAAATTTATACAGATTTAATGATACTTTATAAATCAAATCAAAGGTGTGTAGCTTATTTTCTTTCGATGTAAAAATATAAGTAAGTGCAAACCATATGTATTCTTTTGTGATTGAGTTACTTCACTCAGGATAACATTTTCTAGTTCCATCCATTTGCCTAAGAATTTCATGAATTATTTTTAATAGCTAAGTAGCACTCCAGTGTGTAAATGTACCACATTTTCTGTATCTATTCCTCTGCTGAAGGACATCTGGGTTGTTTCCAGCTTCAGGCTATTATAAATAAGGCTGCTATGAACATAGTGGAGTATGTGTCCTTGTTGTATGTTAGATAATCTTATGGGTATATGCCCGGTAATGGTACAGCTGGGTCCTCAGGTAGGAATTTGTGCAATTTTCTGAAGAACCGCCAGATTGATAGTCAGAGTGTTTGTACCAGCTTGCAGTCCTCCAACAATGGAAGAGTGTTCCTCTTTCTCCACATCCTAGTCAGTATCTGTTGTCATCTAAGTGTTTGATCTTAGCCATTCTGACTGATAAGAGGTGGAATCTCAGGGTCGTTTTGATTTACATTTATTTCCCTGATGATGAAAGATGTTGAACATTTCTTTAGATGCTTCTCTGCTATTCGATATTCCTCAGTTGAAAATTGTCCATTTCATCCAGATTTTCCAATTTTGCTGAGAATAGGCTTTTGTAGTAGGATCTGATGATTTTTTGAATTTCCACTGTTTTCTTTGTTATGTTTCTCTTTTCAGTTCTGATTTTATTAATTTGGATACTGTCTCTGTGCCCACTGGTTAGTCTGGCTAAAGGTTTTTCTATCTTGTTGATTTTCTCGAAGAACCAGCTCTTGGTTTTGTTGATTCTTTGTATAGTTCTTTTTGTTTCTACTTGGTTGATTTCAACCCCGAGGTTGATTATTTCCTGCCATCTACTCCTCTTAGGTGTATTTTCTTCTTTTTGTTCTAGAGCTACAAGTGCGATAAAGCTTCTGAGATCCTATGATCCTGGGCATGTTAGAGGACCTGAGTTTCGAGCTTCTTCTGGGTGTTTTGGGACTGGGTGCAGAGCCCAAGTCTGCTCAGGGCATCAGCTCAGACTGGTAGGCTATTTATATACATTTCAAATGTTACCTCCTTTCCTGGTTTCCCCTCCAGAAACCTCCTATCCCATCCCATTTCCTGCTTTTATGAGAGTGTTTCCCTACCCACCCACCCTCCCACTCCTGCCTTCATCCTGTCATTCCCCTGCACTGGAACATCAAGCTGCTTCTTGTACAGTAATTTATTAAATATGTGTGTGAAAATTTTATAAATGAGTAATTGTGTTTCCATACATATAGATTTGTATAGAACATCTGTCTCCACTATATAAATTTGTTGAGTTCTAAATTTTTATGGCAAAGAGGATAGTATAAAACAGATAATCATAAACATGATATCATGAAAATGTACTAGAAGCTTTAAGTACTCATTTAAAAATGGCAAAATCAATAGTTACCTGTGTAAACTGGATATAAATGAACAGATGATTCTATAAACCAATAAAGATTAGTAAATATTAAAGAAAAGTAGCCCACAGGACAGCACACATTCCAGAAATCCCATGTGTAGCTTTTTCTATGCACAGTGAAGTTTATAGTACAATAGTTTTTGAACTTTCTCACAGCTCTTTCTGAGTCTTTTCTCTGGTGTGAATACCCTTGACAATTACATTCTACATTATTAGTCACTAAAGGCAACCAAGACACATTCTGTCATTGGGGAAAATATGCAATATTGGAGCAAAAATGATGCCAATAATAAAGGCCATTAACTTGTGATACACAGACAAGGCAGTTGACTTGACAGGCCCAACAATTTCCACTCTTATGTGCAGTGGCAAAGGATGATAGACCGAGTGATGGGATCAGCGGCGGCTCGAATCAAGAAGAAACACGCTAGCCCAAACAGATACACGTGTGAGAGGTGTTTAATAGGGAGAGAGAGAGGTGGGGGGAAGCAGCACGGAAAGAGAGGAGAGAGAGAGAGATGGAGGAACTGTTTTTCGTATATATATGGGTTGTGACGTCACACAGGTAAAGGTGGGCGCAGGGAGACCGGTGAATCTTGGGAATATAGTGACCGTTGCTCTGGCAACAGGAGCCT
>JADRCC010308583.1:0-10769 GCA_019843855.1 Hylomyscus alleni | reverse complement strand
AAAAAAAACATATGCATAAAATAAATAAATCAAAAAATGTAAGCCACTGTGACAAACAGATGCTCTCCTGTATGTACAGGATGTTTGCCGCCTGTATGGCCCTGACACTCATTATCAAATGCCTGGATCCTTCCTTGTCCCTTGGACTTTACAAAATTACAATTTTTGATAGAAAGTTCACATGTAAAAACACACTAAAATTAGAGTTTTTGAAATACTTACTATAGTGACTATTCCTGGTTGTCAACTTGACTATATTTGAAATGAACTACAATCCAGAATTAGAAGGCTCACCTGTGGCCCTAATCTGGAGGTTGAGAGATACAAGTTTCTGACCTGAATCTCTGCATGGAGATCTTGAGGCATAGTGGCTATGAATCCCAGAGGATTAAGATAGGAAGATCTAAGCCGGGCGGTGGTGGCGCACGCCTTTAATCCCAGCACTTGGGAGGCAGAGGCAGGCGGATTTCTGAGTTCGAGGCCGGCCTGGTCTACAGAGTGAGTTCCAGGACAGCCAGGGCTACACAGAGAAACCCTGTCTCGAAAAACCAAAAAAAAAAAAAAAAGATAGGAAGATCTATGAGTTCAAGGTCATCTGAAATTAAAGGTGTGGTGGCACACACCTTTAATCTGGACCACACCTTTTGCTGGAGACCTATATAAGGACATTGGAAGAAGGAAGGTTTGCTCTGCTTCGCCTGCTTGCCTTGTGGGACTGAGCAACTGCTGGATCCTTGGACTTCCATTCACAGCTGCTGCCAACCATTGTTGGGAGTTGGACTACAGACTGTAAGTCATCAATAAATTCCTTTACTACATAGAGACTACCATAAATTCTGTGACTCTAGAGAACCATGACTAATACACCTACTGAATGTAGGATAATCCAAGAATTTCGATTTATTAGGTATCTCAGAATTTCCAAAGGAAAGGCAGATTTTGGAATAACTGGACCCTGAAACACCTGTTTAAAATTGCTATGAAAACCTGCCAGATATGGGCCAGTGATATGGCTCAGTTGGTAAAATACCTGGTCTTTAAGCCTGAGGACCTGAGTTTGATTCCCAGAGCACACATTTAAAAACCCAAGCATAGCAGGGTATGCCCGTAATCCCAACACTATGGAGATAGAGACAGGAATAACCCTGGGGCTTGTTAACCAACCAATCTAACTGGATCTATGAACTTCAGGTTCACAAAAAGAAAAGTAAGATAAAGAGAAATTAAGGAAGACCCTTTTCAGGCTGTCTGGGCCAGTGCCTTGAGCAGACTTTGGGCACAAACTCAGCAATCAGTCCCACAACACCCAGAGGAAGCTCCACTCCCAGGTGCTCTAACACACCCAGGACAGAGGTGAGGAGGACACAATATCTGTCCCAACACAGGAGTAACTGGGACCAGGAGGACCAAAGAATACAGAAATTCCATCAGCCCAGTGATACAGGTTCCTTCCATTCTGTCTGGCCTGGTGCCCTGAGCAGACCTTGGGTGCAAGCTCCACAGCCAGTCCCACAAGGCCCAGAGGAAGCTCCACTCCCAGGTGCTCTAACAAACCCAGGATCACAGGATCCCAGAATCACAGGATCACAGAGACAACTTGACTCTGAGGGGTTCTGACACAACCAGGATCAGAGGAAGGACAGGCTCCAGTCAGATTTAGTAAGGGCAGGTAACACTAGAGATAACCAGATGGCAGGGGCAAGCATAAGAAAATAAACAACACAAACCAAGGTTACTTGGCATCATCAGAACCCAATTCTCCCACCATAGCAAGCCCTGGACACACCATTACACTGGAAAAGCAAGATTCAGCTATAAAATCACTTCTCATGGTGATGATACAGGACTTTAAGAAAGACATAAATAGCACCCTCAAAGAAATACAGGAGATTAAAGGCATGCGTCACCACTGCCCTGGCACTTGGGAGGCAGAAGCAGGCAGATTTCTGAGTTCGAGGTCAGCCTGGTCTACAGAGTGAGTTCCAGGACAGCTAGAGCTATACAGAGAAACCCTGTCTCAAAAACCCAAAAAGAAAAAGAAAAAAAAAGAAAAAAAAGAAATACAGAACACAGGTAAAGAGCTAGAAGCCCTTAAAGAGGAAACACAAAAATCCCTTAAAGAAATACAGGAAAACACAATAATCAAACAGGTTAAGGAAATGAGCAAAACCATCCAGAATCTAAAAATGGAAATAGAAACAATAAAGAAATCAGAAAAAGAGACAACCCTGGAGATACAAAACCTAGGAAAGAAATCAGGAGTCATAGATGCAACAAGCATCACCAACAGAATACAAGAGATAGAAGAGAGAATCTCAGGGGCAGAAGACACCATAGAAAACATTGACACAACAGTCAAAAGAAATGCAAAAGCAAAAAGCTCCTAACCCAAAACACCCAGGAAATCCAGGATGCAATGAGAAGATCAAACCTAAGGATAATAGGTATAGAAGAGAGGGAAGATTCCCAAGGTAATGGGTCAGTAAATATCTTCATCAAAATTATAGAAGAAAACTTCCCTAACCTAAAGAAAGAGATGTCCATGAACATACAAGAACTCCAAATAGACTGAACCAGAAAAGAAATTCCTCCCATCACATAATAATCAAAACACCAAATGCACTAAACAAAGAAAGAATTTTAAAAACAGTAAAGGAAAACGGTCAAGTAACATATAAAGGCATGCCTATCAGAATTACATCTCACCAGAGACTATGAACGCTTAGAAGTTCCTGGGCAGATGTCATACAGACCTTTAGAGAACACAAATGCCAGCCCAGGCTACTATAACCAGCAAAACTCTCAATTTCCATAGATGGAGAAAACAAGATATTCCATGACAAAATGAAATTCACACAATATCTTTCCACAAATCAAGCCTTACAAAAGATAATAGATGGAAAACATCAACATAAGGAGCAAAACTACACCCTAGAAGAAGCAAGAAAGTAATCTTTCAACAAATTCACACAAACCTAACTCCACCTTTTACAACAAAAACAACAGGAAGTGACGATTACTTTTTCTTAATATCTTAATATGAAAATTAATATTACCAACATAACCTAATCTATTGAAATCCAAAAATATGAGGAATTAGAAATTTGTTGACTGTTATCCAGTGGTCTCTCTAATTTGATAATTGGAGAAATAGGTCCAATATTGTACAATCTATATACACTTTCAGCTTGTTTGTGACAGTGTCTTGCTGTGTACAACATAAGGGTCTTGAAATCTTACTTCTCCTATCTTAGCCTCTCTATTAGTAGTATTGTTTATTTCATGTTTTTACACTATACTATGGTTTTCAGAACAGCTTACATATTTCAAAAGTATTTATACAGCCAAAAGAAACATAGACAATTAACTTGGGAGGTGGCTTGTAAGAGAACAACAAAGAGTGAAACTGAATGCTTTGCTTGACATTTGTAACTATTGTATCAAGTTTGAAGAAGAGAACTTTATAAGTTACTCTTTCTCTGAGATGAATGCTTTTCCAAATTATCACAGCCAATGGACCAAATTCTTACCCTCATCTAATGTCTGTGCTACCCTCCAAGCATAACCATTCATTAAAACAGTTGGTGAATGACTTAATAGACAAACCATCTTACTACATACACCATTTCTTAAATGAATGTAACCTGTTCTCTGTGGGCTGAGAATAAATTCACTCACTCAGGTCAAATAGCTTTGACCATAGCAGAAAGTCTGTATCCAAAAATCATGCCTACAATTCATTTCTTGGTACAGCAGAACTGTCAACTCTCAGCTTAGCTATGGTGAAGGTAAAATCCTTTGGTGATGTGAGTGTCATTGAAGTACAGCCTTATTACAATGAAATCCAATGTCTAAAAATTGTTCTTATTTTGGGCTCTACTAAATACAAAACAAACAAGCAAATAAACAAATAAAAAGACTTTAAATATATGTTCATTTAAAAAATACTAGTAGTGATATATTATTTTGAAACATACAGTTAATATGTTTGGAGTTATTTAAAATTTATATTGAGGAAAATGTATGTATATTGAGTATTTCTGTAGACAAGCATCTACATAAGACTGTTAAATTGATTGTTGTTTTATATCAAACAACTTTTACAATACTCATTTTTAGTGTTATGATATTTTATAAATTTTAAAGAATATGACAAAAAAGTATTGTAGATATTGAAGGGGTGTCTCTGGGAGTAGTTGAGGTACAAAAGAGAAGCAAGAACATGATTTAATTCTATTTACTTAAAATATGTTTATAAATGTTAACAAATTCAGATAAATTGAAATCATGTATCTTTTCTCATCATAATGCAATAAAACAAATCAATAAAAAAAGGAAGACACATGACATCAGTTCCTCTCACCTCACCATGTGCACGCTCACACACACACACACACACCACACATACACACACAGCTGTCAGACTCAATTTTATTTATGCCACTTATACTGGGAAAAAGGGATGGTCAGTTGGGCTCCAAAATCTTCCAAATTGCAAGTCACATATCAACTCAGAAATTCCCCTTAAAGCAATATTTTAGACCCTGCACAGAAATGCCCTGTTCCACCCAAATTCTCCTTTAAACCTGTGACAGAATTTCTATCTATCCTAGTGAGCCTCTCTCAGAAGCTGTCTCCTCCTCCAGCTCATACCTTCCTCATGAAACCTTAAACTTTTCCTAATCCCTGCTACCTATCACTGATATTCATGGATGCTTGGTATGATACACACGTATGTGCATGATTATGGGCATACACACACACAAAGAGGGAGGGGGAGGGAGATAATGAGAACAGAGGAAAGAGAGATAATAGAGGAGAGAGAGAGAATAGAGAAGAATCCCATCAAAGCTAATGAGAATCTGAATGTCAAAACAGGAAAGAACAAGTGTCTCACCTTGTAACTGAAACTGATGGAGTCATCGTAGCCAAGCCACTCCTTCCCCTTAAAGGCATATGGGACATATTGATAATCAATCCAGTACTTTTTTGCTCTCTGGACAAAGGAACAAACCTGCCAGGAAGACACATGTGAGTTCCATGAAATGCCCTGAAGAGAAGCCCCAGGAGTCACACTTGCTTCTTGGCTCAGGAGGAAGTAGTCAGGGAAAGCCTCTTACCAGGACCTGAGACAGGAAATCAAAGGGGGAGCAAAAGAAACTGTCCACAAAGGACTCCCTCTACATTCAGACTTTGTTTCTTCTGTTACATAACCCTTCCTCTAGTGTCCATAGTAAAAACAAAAATTAATTAATTAATTTTTATACAGAGATAGAAGTGAGTGGCATTCACCAGAAACCAAGTCAAGCACAACACACTAAGACAAATCAAGCCAACCAGTGAGTGACCAGGCCTGCATTTGTTTTGTAGTCTCTCTCGTGTTCAGAAGTGCTCAGACTAAGCTGTCACTCTCTGACTAGCCCTTGAACTTCTAGTACATCTAAAGATCTTGGAGGCAAGGGCAAAATGGGTTGTTACAACCCACTATGCTCCTGAATACCTACTAAATTCCCAGCATTGTGCTAGAAACTGAATATTACAGAGAAGTACAGGTGTTCAAGCTGTGCTTCAGAAGTTGACATCTAGGTCATTCCCTGTGACGCTTGTTGTTGTTGTTATTATTGTTGTTATTGTTGTTGCTCTTGTTGTTGTGGGATGTTGGTTGTTTGGATGGTTGATTGGTTACGCTTTAAAGGATTGTGTAATTGAAGTTTATTTAATCTATCATGCCCTTAAGAAACAGTCTTTCAACTATGACACCATGGACAACCATGCTTCATGAGATTAGCAGGAAAATATCTCCCATGAACCAGCACAAAGCAGATCTTGTTTGCATTTGCAGCATCTCCACTCCTCCCTAAGGGGGAGGGGGCTGTACCTCTTCATCTGGCACCCAGCTGTCCTCAACTAACCCCCAAGATTCCCTGTGCTTCCAAGTCTGTTCAGACTTTACCTGTCCCACCACCCTATGCTATTATTGTCTCCTCAAACCATTCATTCCCCAACCAGTAGACGGAGCTCTCTAATCCCATCACCTCATAGTAGGCCAAGAAGCCAGCCTGCTTGGTGTACTTCTCAGGAGATGCTGGTCCCATTGAGGCAGCCTGCAATCCATTCTTAGATTCTTTGAGGAGGTGAAAGGTACGTCCATAGGTGGGGAAACCCATAATAAGCTTATCTGTGGGTGTCCCAAGCTTTCTCCAGTAATTCATAGCATATGCCTGTAGGTGGAAAGAAGATAGCCTCACCAATAGCCTTGGCTCAAGGATGAAAATGTGGATCACCTGAAACCTTTCCTTTTCTTACTGAAGATCTGGAGTCTTCAGGAAGGGAGAACAGAGGACTGTTGTGTCCTGTAAACTTTTCCCAAGTTCCATGTAAGTCGTAAGACAAAACATTAATGAAATCCAAATGTCTGTAAGAAACAGAGGAGATATAAATGCCAAGTTAACTAAAGACTCGGTTCATATCATCACAGAACTATGCAGCTAAGAAGCTATAAGTTGGTCATCAAAGTTTCTTGCTCTTCTGAACCTCCCCAGGCTATGTCAACCACTTTGAGATGGAATGAACTGCTAGCTAGGAACAGCTGTGCATCAAGCTCCATGTATCCTGAGACTATATGTAGAGGCTGAAGGAGCTCAGATAGGAAAATGATTACATGCAGGTCTGACGGTGCTAGCAGAAGTCTTCCTTAACCATAATGAATCAAACCACAATACCAACCCATGAGGGTAAACGAGATGTATGTTAAGGAACCACTGGCACTCACACTTTCATAATCATAATGACCATATGTTAACTGAGCATGTATCATGCCATAATATAAGGGTTTATCCTGGTTATCTAATTTAATCTGGTCAATGCTGTAAATAAATAGTTTCTTTCTCTTTCTCTCCCTCCCTCCCTTCTTTCTGTTTTTCATGATGATATCTCATTATATAACTGAGGTGGGTCTAGAATAATTTACTATGTAACTCAGGCTAATCTCAAACTCATGATCCTCTACTTCCCTGATGCTGTGACTACAGACAAAAATGCAGTACCATAACCAACCAACTTTGTACATTTTAAAGTTAATTAGAAACTCAGATTAACAGATTCTCTAAAAGCCACCCAGTTAAATAAAAGCAGCTCTCTCTCTCTCTCTCTTTCTCTCTCTCTCTCTCTCTCTTTCTCTCTCTCTCTCTTTCTCTCTCTCTCCTCTCTAGGTGTAGATATAAATAGATATAGATGATAGAGAGATAGAGACAGAGACTCAGGGTTACCTGGCAACACAACACTAATAAGCTCTCTTCCCTGTTGGGTCTCTCCTTTCCTCCCACATTAAAACACCTCTCTGTCATGCAATTGTCCTCTCTTTTTCTGTATCAACTTGGGTTTCTTCATTTTTAAATACTTGATTGTGATTCAAGAAAATTAGTCCAGAGCCAGCATGTGTCAGAAGAGCAACAACCTACCAATTTTTGTTTTGTTAACGTTTGCCAAAAGGGTATGCTCTGCAGTGTATGAGTGGCCATTCCTGTGTTGCTTTCCATGGCACTGCTTGTGACTCATCTGCCCTCCGACACTATTATCTAATTGCATATAATACATCCATTCCTGTGTAGAGGAGGAAGACGCCAGGCCCGTGGCGTTCTCCACCTGTGAGTTCCAGCAATGGGCCATGAAGAAAACTACCTGTGGCAATGGTGTTATAAGCCAGCAGGACAACACCCAGTTCTGATTTTTAAAAGACACCCCCAGGGATGGGTAAGATACCACTCTTATCCACACCTCACTAGCTCCTCATCCCACTCCTCAACTCACCCTAGAACCTCACTAACATGAAGACAAATGAAAGCTCAGACCGTGATAGAACCACTCTGGAGCATCATCCACCCACCTTCCTAAAAGGAGCGCATCATAAGATGTTTGAATGATGTATGGGATGCCAGAGACAGCAGCCGACAGCAGCAACCGTGGGTGCTGGGTAAGGAGGGCCTCCCTCTCGAAGGCAAACTGGAGCTCCTAAGAAGAAAGACACAGGAAAAACAAACCACCCGGGGAGAAAGCCTCGTCCAGAAATTGTTTAAGCTCTTTAAGCCAAGCCTGAAACAGAAAGAGAACACGGGCTCTGCCCAAGTCTATGGGAAAGACAGACACATATCAACATGGTACTTGAGTTAACAGAGGGAAAGAAAACAGGCTTTGAACTCCAAATCCAGACTGACACTTCCTGAGCAAGACCAGGAAGCTTCAGAGACAAAGTGTCCCTTAGGCTACAGAGCTGGGACAAGATCCAGACACAGACAAAAGCAGCCACAGAGCAACTGCTCCACAGCAATGTAACCCAGCACCTCCAGGGAACGTCAGCAAAAGAACATTCTGTTCCTCTCTCCTGCCCCAACCTTGTGTTACCTCTCTGCCATTCACCACCCTGAAGGGAACCATTTGCTTATTGACCTTACTTCAATTAAGAAGAGAAAATTCCACCGGTCCTGTGGGGGGCTGCCTCGCAGTCCAGGGTACAAGAAGAAAAGGTCAAGACCATCAAAGCCATGTATTCTCAGGAAGGATATGACTGAATCAATAAACTTTTCGCGGTTGGCAAGTGTGGACAGCATAGTGGTGAACCTGCAGGGAGGCCAGTGTAAGGCAAAAAGCAGTGTCGGCAAAACCACAGCGTCCCCTGAGCCCTAGCAGCATTCCCCCATCTAGAAGCTTGGTTGGCACAAGTGGCAAAGTGCTCTCAAGAGCAACTCCAGAGCACCCATGGCTCTTTTCTTCATTAGCTTGATTGATTTGTTTGTTTGTTTGTTTGTTTGCTCTCCTTTCTATAGCAAAACATTTCAGAACAATCCTTGCCTCTTGAGTTGAACTTTAAGGAAGTCTAGATTAATCTTGTAAAAAATGATTAGAAAATAACTAGACCTAGAGACTAAAAATAGACCTGGGTACCACTGTCTATTAGCCACCAATCAGCCAGGCCCTCTTGAGGGGTAAGGACACCTGGAAGAAACCTTTCAAATTATTTAGTACTTGTGAATCTTGCTTTCTTTCCCTAATAAACTGAAATACAGTCACATCACAAGAAATCATTCATATATATGTATACATATACATACACATACACACACATACACATACATATACACATACACATACATACACACACATATATACATACACACACATATACACATACACATACATATACACACACACATACACATACACACACACACACATACACACACACACACACACACACACATACACATATACATATACATGGCATCTCATTTGGCTTTAGGCTCACAGCCAGTCAGATGAGGCCTAGGGTTAGACAGAGCTAGATGTCAGTCACCTCACACTTAGAATCCTCCATCCCACTTGGAGGTCCCTCACAAGGGCCATCCTATACTTACCAGACTATCAAGTCTCCCTCCACATCTGGAAAGCAGGCTCTGCCTCAGACCTTAGCTAGGAAGCAAGGAAACTTTCCTTGTAAGACTATGAAGATGTTTTGTTATTTCCCTATTGTATTTTGGATTGGAGGCACTAACAAGAGCAGCCACTGAATGAGGGATGTGTGCTGTGAGTCCCTGCAATAGCACCAAAATACCGTCTGTTGCTTCTTTATCTCCAGCATAGCCATCTCCACCTAGAAAATGGAGGGGTCCAGGGCCTGTGAGGTTTAGAGGTTGTTCTTCTTGTCCTTTATAAAACTTCTCTTTTCAGAGACAAAACTCCTGCCTCCAACATAAGGAGTTAGAGATTCACTTGTGGGTGCCCCATTTTACCTATCATTCGTTTCTTGCCCTAAGTTTCACATCAGATGTCTATTTTCCTTGGTATTTCTTCCTATGGGTTTATAGCTTCAAGTGGTCTTGTAATTTGTTTTACTTTGCTTTGCTTTGTTTTGTTTGTGGATGTTTTCAGATGGTGCCAAGGGTCAGACGCAGGGTCTTTGTTATGTTCAGTAAGTGCTCTGCCACTGCGCTACCCTCCTCAGCCTCAATGTGTTATATTGTCTCTCACGTTTCCCTGTCCACACATGGAACCTTCTTTTCCAAAATCCTATGACCTTCTGTGGAAAGGGGTCCCTTGAACACAGGACTTGAGAAAGTACCAATATGGGCTTTGCTATCCTTATATCCAAGCTGGCTTTCCCACACGACTCTGGGGAACACACACACACCATTATTCTCACTTCCATCCCATCTTGCTCCACCTCCCAGAGAGAAGACAACAACAGAATAGCTCACCGTGATGTGCCGAAGTTCCACCCTCCGATGGACAGCAGTGTTTTCAGCTCCCTGTTCCTAGAAAATAGGTGAGAAAGTGGGTAAGCAGGTCCCTACTCTATGAACACCCTCAGTCACTGCTCCTTTTCCTTCTCCTTTCCTTTTTTGGGAAAACCATGGGAAATGGAGTAGGGGATATGAAAATAATAGGAGAAGGTATGTGGAGAAAATCACAGCAGGAAAGAAAATAGAGAAGACTAGTCAGTCCAAAGACCATTACAGTCCTGAGCACCAAGACTATACAAAATGGCCCAAGCTCCTCCACTTCCCCATAATTTTTCCAGAAAAGAAAGAAAAGTCTAGCAGGGCAGTGGTGGCGCATGCCTTTAATCCCAGCACTTGGAAGGCAGAGGCAGGTGGATTTCTGAGTTCGAGGCCAGTCTGGTCTACAGAGTGAGTTCCAGGACAGCCAGGGCTATACAAAGAAACTCTGTCTCAAAAAAAAGAAAGAAGGAAAGAAAGAGGGGGGGAGGGGAGGGA
>JADRCC010308553.1:0-21830 GCA_019843855.1 Hylomyscus alleni | reverse complement strand
AAAAAAAACCATTTGCAGCAAAGTACTCCACCATTCAAGCAAAATAGTAACCTACAGAGCAGAAAAAACTTTAAATTTATACATATAATAGACATTTAATCTCTAAAATTAAAGCACCAGAAAACAAATAACCCAGTTAAAAATGGGGGCCAGAGCTAAATCAGGAGTTCTGCAAAGATGAAACACAAATGGTTAAGAAGCAGTTAGAAATTGGTCAACACCCTCAGGTAGCAAGAAAACGTAAAGTAAAACTACTTTGAGATTTTATTTTACCTTAGATATATTTGCTTACCCATGTTTATGAAACTGACAATGTTGAAGAGACCAGAACAGCTTTCCTGAGGAACTTAACTTAGTGCATACTTTTTGTAGAAATGATATAGACAAAGGCTTTCCTTGGTTCGTTGCATCATAGTAATACATTATCTCATTATTAGAGACCTTAGCTTTCATCAATAACTTGGTTAAGGTGGAGTCAGATTTTTCCAGGGTGAGATTACATTTGTAATCTCACCTGGTAATAATTGCTCAGTGTGTTGTCAGTTCATAGATAAAATAATGAGGAAAGGCTCATAGTACATAGCACACATGTGGGAGCACGTTGTGGAAGACTACTCATCTCAAGCCACCCAAAATAAGAGAGAGGACCTGGGTCCAGTATCCCAGAAGCAAACAACATCCTGTTAACATCATTCATTACACACAGGCCTTTGTACTTACCAAAACTTTATACATGGGCCTTGATAGTTTCATATCCAAACTTTTATAACATGAGGAGAAAATTAATATAATTCATTCATAAGTATTTGATGGAATTCATCATGGAAGCCATCTGGACTGGAATTGCTATTGTTGCTTTGGCAGAGATAGGAAGAAAGTACTTTTAATTACAGTCAATTTAACTAACAAATAGAAACTCTTTAATCTATTTCTTCTTGTATAGATTTTGATAGTTTTGAATTTTCTTTTTTTATTAATTAATTTATTTTACACTCCATATTTTACTCACCCGCCCCTGTCCACCCTCCTACTGCTCCACATCCCATACCTCTTCCCCACCTCCCTGTCTTCACGTGGATATCTCCACCACCAATCCCACTTGACCTCTAAACCCCCTGGGGCCTCCAGTCTCTTGAGGATTAGGTGCATCATCTCAGAATGGACACAGACCTCACAGTCATCTGCTGTATGTGTGGAAGAAAATACTTTTGACTACAGTCAATTTATCTAAAATATAGAAGCTCTTTAATCTCTTTATTCTTGTATAAGTTTTGATAGTTTTGAATTTTCAAAAAAAATTATGGTTGTATTTTATCTAGTTCATCAGATTTATAATTACTTTTCCCATTTAAATTTTTTAAAAGAATTTTATGGCTACATATAATGGGAGATAAGATCATATACACCCACTATTGAATCCCTGTAATTCTTCCTTGTTCTGTCCTCAACATCTTCAGTTCTCAACTTCATGTTCTATTTTTATTTTATTTATTAACCCATTGAGTCCATTTAATGTTATCTGTACGTATATGGTGTGGTGTCTTCCCTTGTAGCATGGGACAATACATAGTCAAGTCCTCAAAGAAGAATAATTCACCACACTATTGGGGTGAATACATATAAATTTCTTCTTCATCTATGCTGCAATTTAAGTTTTTTATTGAAAGTAGGTTTTCTTTGATTTTGTAAAATAATGAGTTTTATTATGAATTTTTATCCATGCATATAAAATATACTTTGATAATATTAACCTATCATATTACATTAAAAAGAAAGTTAACACATATTTTCTTTCACATATGGGATCTGAAAAGTGAAGTGGCATTACCAAAAGGGGAATAGAGATTAGTGAAAATAACCTGATTAGCTTTTTAAAGAAATAGTTATGAAATGGAAACTTTTGTGTTCTTTGGAAAGTCAGTAGTGTCAGATGGTGTTTTACTGGGGCAAACACAGGAAGGAACATTTCGTTGAAACAGACACAGGTGAAAGGATGTATGGCTAAAGAAAGCACAAGGACACAGGATGAAGGAATCTTCACTAACAACATGAATGAATTTGTCAGTCTTACTTTGCATATTTGAGCTCGATTTGTAGTGACTCCATAGAGAGAAATGCACCAAAACAGCTTCTGGTTGTGTGCTGCGGCTTCTTGCCACTTCCTTGGACTCAGGCTAATTGGCATAGTGATGTCAACTGATACAGACTTAGTTTTGCTAAGACAGACTCATATTACTAAGGCAAGACACATGAAGAACACATGATGTTTGGAGGGAGTATAAATAGGATTCAAGATTCAAAGGACTGTGAGAGGGGCTTGCTGATAGAGTTAGATCTGCAATGATGCTTGGTCTCATGTCTTTGCAGATCTTCACTTTGTTGAAAGATGAAAATGGCAGAGAACTTCTGGCTTGACAGCTGGTCCGAATCCCTCCTGCTGACTCATGCCAATTACAGGGTATTCCTGCCAGGCTGTGCCACCACTGCTCCTATCCTGACACTACTGAACTGGATTGGTGGTATATCCTGAAGTATTGGGAGTAGACTGAGCTGCTGCTGTTGGCCTGTGACCTGAACTGCTGATTTCCTGACAACGCAGATGGGAGTTGCTTCAAAGAACAATGTCTAAACTGTCTGCTTCCTCTGTATTCTTTCTGTTCTCCTACCTCTGGTAGATGGTGTCCATTGATGAATATGAAATGTCCCTCCTTATCTTTTTTGATCACTTTAGGGTGAAAGTTGATTTTATTCGATATTAGAATGGTTACTCCAGCTTTTTTCTTGTGACCATTGGCATGGAGAATTGTTTTCCAGACTTTTATTCTGAGGTAGTGTCTGTCTTTGTCACTGAGGTGGGTTTCCTGCAGGCAACAAAATGTTGGGTCCTGTTTAGGTACCCAATCTGATAGTCTATGTCTTTTTATTGGGGAATTGAGTCCATTGATATTCATAGATATTAAGGAAAAGTAATTGTTGCTTCCTGGTCTTTTTTGTTGTTAGAGCTGGAACTCCGTTCATGTGGCTATCTTCTTTTAGTTTTGTTGTAAGATTACATTTTTGCTTTTTCAGAATTGTAGTTCCCCTCCTTGTGTTGAACTTTTCCATTTATTACCCAATGGAGGGCTGGATTTGTGGAAATATATTGTGTGAATTTGTTTTTATTATGGAATACTTTGGTTTCTCCATCTATGGTGATTGAGAATTTTGCTGGGAATATTAGTCTGGGCTGGCATTTATGTTCTCCTAGGGTCTATATGACATCTGTCTAGGACCTTCTAGCTTTCATAGTCTCTGGTGAGAAGTCTGGTGTAATTTTGATAGGCCTGCCTTTATTTTTTACTTGATCTTTTTCCCTTACTGCTTTTAGTATTCTTTCTTTGTTTTGTGCATTTGTTGTTTTGACTATTATGTGGCAGGAGGAATTTCTTTTCTGGTCCAGTCTATTTGGAGTTCTATAGGCTTCTTCTATGTTCATGGGCATCTCTTTCTTTAGGTTAGGGAAGTTTTCTTCTATAATTTTGTTGAAGATATTTACTAGTCCTTTAAGTTGGAGGTCTTCACTCTCTTCTAGACCTATTATCCTTAGGTTTGGTCTTCTTATTGCATCCTAGATTTCCTGGATGTTTTGGGTTAGGAGCTTTTTGCTTTTTGCATTTTCTTTGACTGTTGTGTCCATGTTTTCTATGGTGTCTTCTGTTCCTGAGATTCTCTCTTCTATCTCTTGTATTCTGTTGGTGATGCTTGCATTTATGTTTCCTGACTTCTTTCCTAAGATTTCTAACTCCAGAGTTGTCTCTGTGATTTCTTAATTGTTTCTACTTCCATTTTTAGGTCCTGGATGGTTTTGCTCAATTCCTTCACCTGTTTGTTTGTGTTTTCCTGCAATTCCTTAAGGGATTTTTGTGTTTCCTCTTTAAGGGCTTCTACTTGTTTACTTGTGATCTCCTGTAATTCTTCATGAGATTTTTTTGTTTCCTCTTTAAGGCCTTATACTTCTTTACCTGTGTTCTCCTGTATTTCTTTGAGGGAGTTATTCATGTCTTTCTTAAATTCCTCTAGCACCATCGTGAGATATGATTTTAGAACCAAATCTTGCTTTTCAGGTGTTTTGGGATATCCAGGACTTGCTGTGGTGGGAGTACTAGGTTTGATGAAGCCAAGGAGTCTTGGTTTCTGTTGGTAGGATTCTTGTGTTTACCTTTCTCCATCCGTTAATCTCTGGTGTCAGATGTTCTTGCTGTCTCTGACTAGATCTTGTTCCTCCTGTGGGTCTGTAAGCCTGTGTCAGTACTTCTGGGAGATTAGCTCTCCTCTGGTAAATCTCAGGTGCAGATGGGTGAGTCCGTGAGTTAAAGCAGTCCCTGAAGGCAGGCTCTCCACTTGCAGGGAAGGGGCAGAGAGGATTGCTGATCCACTGCTGTCCTTCGGAGGCTGAGAAGATCCTGTCCCTGATGCCCTGTGACTCCCCTGACACTCCTGAGGCCTGTGCCTCCTGACTGGTCCCACCTTAGAAAGTCACCAGAGACAAAATAGCGGATCTCTCCTGGGTCCCTGGGTTAAAGCACTCCCTGGAGGCAGGCTCTCCACTTGCTGGGAAGGGGCAGAGAGGGTCACTGATCCATTGCTGTCACACAGGGGCTAAGAGGATCCTGTTCTTGCTGCCCTGGGACTCCGCTGCGACTCCTGAGAAAAGTAGTTTTCATATATATATATATATATATATATATATATATATATATATATATTATATCCTGATTAGTTTTCCCCCATGGCTACTCCTTCCAGTTTCTCCCTACCGCAACTCCCATACAGATCTGCCCCTTTCTGTCTCTCATTAGAAAACAAACAGGATTCTAAAGGATTATAATACGTAATAGATATGATATGCTAAAACAAAACCAAATTTCCCCTCATAGGACAAAACAAACTGAAGAAAAAGAACCCCTACATAGGGCACAAAAAGCAGATAAAGATATAGAGACACATATTCATCAATCCCATAAAAACAAAACAAAATGAAAATAACTAGAAACTAAAATATCAATGTAAAGAACCTGTAAAGCAATAGAAAAATATTCAAAAATAGGACAAAAACAAAGGAAAAAGCTGTGACAGGATGTTAGAAGACATGGAGCCTGTAAGTATGCTCTTGAGTTTTTGTTTTAGTTTTCTGGTGGCCATCTACTGTGGCTTACTCTTAAGAGTAGTTTGCTCTCCCAGACAGACTTGCTTGGAGAAAACTAAGTGTTCATTTGTAAGAGTTTATCAACTGGAGGTGGTATGCTGCAATTTTTGCAGACATGATCTTGTTACGATAAGCACAGCTGCTCTGAGTGCACACAAGTTATAGCCATGCCAAATCCTAAAGACACTATTTCACAGCACTACTGCTGTATATAAGTCAGTGTACTCCAGAGTAGCAGAACTAATATAAGGAATCTCTCTCTCTTCTCTCTCTCTCTCTCTCTCTCTCTCTCTCTCTCTCTCTCTCTCTCTCTCTCTCTCTCTCTCTTTCTCCTTCCTCTCACTCTCTCTCTCCTTCCTCTCTCTCTTTCTACATATACATATATAGAGTAGATACATAGATATATATATAGATATATAGACATAGGTATTATAATATCTATTATCTATCTATTTATCTATCAATTATTTTTATAAAACAGTAAATTGCAGCATAGATGAAGAAACTTATATGCATTCATCCATAATTGAGGAGCTATTGGCAACCCATAGCTGTCAAAAGAGGAAAAATTATTCTT
The DNA here is from genome assembly GCA_019843855.1 of Hylomyscus alleni. Classification (NCBI taxonomy): domain Eukaryota; kingdom Metazoa; phylum Chordata; class Mammalia; order Rodentia; family Muridae; genus Hylomyscus; species Hylomyscus alleni. The sequence goes on along the minus strand of JADRCC010308553.1, from coordinate 16,068 downwards.
CTTTGGGGACTTGACTATGTATTATCTCATGCTACAAAAGAAGACATATATATATTTATATACAGATAACATTAAATGGACTCAGTAAGTTAATAAATATAATAAGAGGAGAACATGAATTTGAGAAGTAGAGATTTTGGGGACAGAACAAGGAAGAATTACAGGAATTCAATAGTGGGTGGGTAGGATCCTCTTTCCTATTGTATGTAGCCAAAAAATTCTTTAATTTTTTTAAATAGGGAAAAATTATAAATTTGATGAACTAGATAAAATACAACCAGTTTTCTTTTTGGAAAATTCAAAACTGAACTGAACATATATATTCAGGCCTTGGTCCAACTTGTCCATAAATTTGTTCAGTTTATGAGGCTGGATTAAATCCATGATACTAAGAAATTCCAATAGAAGGTGCTACTACATGTAACATGTTCCTCATAACTAAAAATAATACTTGTAGAAAGAATGTTGTGGCAACATAAATTATATTGTCAGTGTCTAAAATAAAATTATAACTTCTAGTTATTTTTAAATATATACATGTAATAAAGTAAGAGCTATAACTTTTATGGACAGAGTTCTCTCATTTTTATGTTAATTTACTAAGTAATCAGCTACATTTTGTATGATACAATGTTAATTCATGGATAGAATTCAATATTTTTCTCAAAATAGTCTTCATTCTTTAAGAACATTTGGTTTCTAGGATTCGTTTATGCTTCTATACTATACATTTCTACATTTTTGAGTTAAAGAATATAGTAATTAACAGAAGAGCAAATTAAATTATTTTATTAAAAATACTAAAGTTCTTCTGATTTTAGCTTATATATAAAAAAGTGGTTTATGTTCCCTTTATGTCATTTAACTAACAGAATAAAACATCATTTTCTAGAGACTCAGTCATTCAGAAGTCCTCCTGTGTGTCTACTTTAGATATATTAAAATTTTGTCTCAAAAAGTTTGTTGGCTTAACAAGCAAATGAACCTAAAATAGTTAATTTGAGATACAGACTACCCAGAGTTAATATTTATAAGTACTTTTCAGTATTAGTAGGTGTATTTCACAAAAATGATCACCTCAAATTTTATTTTAAATTGAGAAAAATAGTTACACAATCACTTTTTATCACTTTTTCTGAAACATTTGTAAGATTATTTTGAACATAATTTTTGGTAATTTGTTATAGCAATATGGTATGATATTAACTACTAACTTGTTAAAGGTTTATGACATCATGATATAATAGTCAATATCAGTAAATTAGTGATGTATGCTACAGGAGTGAAGCAACTGGTGCCACTGCAGCAACTAGACATGGAGAGCTTCTTATGCTTTTTTTCTAACCAGTCTATTCTCTTGAAGAATAGACCCAGAACCAGTGAACTCTGTTGTCTTCTTCAAGAGATGTCTTTCCGTGTTTCCTAAATCTTCCTTGAAAACTCTCTCACGAGTCGCAGGGGAGTTGTAGGGAAGCAGGGACAGGATCCTCTTAGCCTCCCAGTGGTGGTGGTGCTTCTGCAATCCTCTCTGCCCCTTCCCTACAAGCTGAGAGTCTCCCTCCAAGGAGTGCTTTAACCAAGAGACTCAGGTGAGATCCCTCATTTTCTCTCCTGTGACTTTCTAAGGCAGGACCAGCCAGGAGGCACAGGCCTCAGGAGTGGCAGGAGAGTCACAGGGTAGCAGGAACAGGATCCTTTCAGCCTCCTAGTGACAGCTGTGGATCAGCAATGCTCTCTGCCCTGCAAGAAAGACACTTCCTCAGAATAAAAGGCTGAAATACAATTCTCCAAGCCAGTGGTCCCAAGAAAAAAGCTGGGAGTAGCCATTCTAATATCAAATAAAATCGACTTTCACCCAAAAGTGATCAAAATTATAAAGAGGGACACATCATATTCATCAAAGGTATGATCTACCAAGATGAATTCTCAATTCTGAACCTCTATTCTCCAAATCAAAGGGCATCTACATTCATAAAAAAATCTTTACTAAAACTCAAAGCACACATTATTCCGCACACAACAGTAGTGGGAGATTTTAACACCCCACTCTCTGCAATGGACAGATCATGGAAATGGAAACTAAACCAGGACACAGTGAGACTAACAGAAGTTATGAAACAGATGGATTTAAGAGATATCTATAGAAATTTTTAATCCTAAAACAAAAGGATTTACCTTCTTCTCAGCACCTCATGGTACCTTCAAAGAAGACCTAATACCAATACTCCTCAAACTATTCCACAAAATAGAAACTGAAGGCACTCTACACAATTCGTTCTATGAAGCCACAATTATTCTTGTACCTAAACTACACAAAGACCTAACAAAGAAAGAAAAGTTCAGACCAATTTCCCTTATGAATATTGATGCAAAAATACTCAATAAAATTCTTGCAAACTGAATCAAAGAACACATCAAAACGATCATCTACCATGATCAAGTAGGCTTCATCCCAGGGATGCAGGGATGGTTCAATATATGGAAATCCATCAAGGTAATTCACTACATAAACAAACTCAAAGAAAAAAAACATATGATCGTCTCATTAGACGCTGAGAAAGCATTTGACAAAATCCAACATCTTTTCATAATAAGTCTTGGAAAGATCAGGAATTCAAGGCCCATACTTAAATATAGTAAAAGCAATATATTGAAAACCAGTAGCCAACATCATACTAAATGGAGAGAAACTTGAAGCAATCCCACTAAAATCAGGGACTAGACAAGGCTGCCCACTCTCTACCTACCTATTCAATATTTTACTTGAAGTCCTAGCCAGAGTAATTAGACAACAAAAGGAGATCAAAGGGATATGAATTGGAAAAGAAGAAGTCAAATTATCACTATTTGCTGATGAGATGATAGTATATTTAAGTGACGCCAAAAATTCTACTGGAGAGCTCCTAAACCTGATAAACAACTTCAGCAAAGTAGCTGGATATAGAATTAACTCAAGCAAATCAGAGGCTTTTCTCTACACAAAGGATAAACAGGTGGAGAAAGACATTAGGGAAACAATATCCTTCACAATAGTTACAAATAATATAAAATACTTTGATGTAACTCTAACTAAGCAAGTAAAAGATCTGTTTGACAAGAACTTCACGTCCCTGAAGAAGGAAATTGAAGAAGATCTCAGAAGATGGAAAGATCTCCCAAGGTCGTGATTGGCAGGATTAATATAGTAAAAATGGCCATCTTACTGAAGGCAATCTACAGATTCAATGCAATCTCCATCAAAATTCCAACTCAATTCTTCACAGACTTTGAAAGAGCAATTTGCAAAATCATCTGGAACAACAAAAAAACCAGGATAGCCAAAACTTTTCCCAACAATAAAGGAACCTATGGTGGAATCACAATCCTAGACCTTAAGCTGTACTACAGAGCAATTGTGATAAAAACTGCATGGTATTGGTACAGTGACAGGCAGTTAGATCAATGGAACAGAATTGAAGACCCAGAAATGAACCCACGCATCTGTGGTTACTTGATCTTTGATAAAGGAGCTAAAACCATACAGTGGAAAAAAGACAGCATTTTAAACAGATGGTGCTGGCTCAACTGGCAAACAGCATGTAGAAAAAATGCAAATTGATCCATTCGTATCTCCTTATACAAAGCTCAAGACCAAGTGGATCAGGAACCTGCACATCAAACTAGATACATTGAAACTAGTAGAAATGAAAGTGAGGAAGAACCTCAAGCAAATAGGCACAGGGGAAATTTTCCTGAAGAGGACGCCAATAGCTTATGCTCTAAGATCAAGAATTGGCAAATGGGATTTCATAAAGTTGCAAAGCTTCTGTAAGGCAAATGACACTGTCAGTAGGATAAAATGGCAACCAACAAACTGGGAAAAGATCTTTACCAAACCTATATCTGATAGACGGCTAATATCCAATGTATACAAAGAACTCAAGAAGTTAGACTCCAGAGAACCAAATGACCCTATTAAAAATGGGGTAGAGAGCTAAACAAAGAATTCTCAACTGATGAATACCGAATGGCTGAGAAGCACCTAAAGAAATGTTCAACATCCTTAGTCATCAGGGAAATGGAAATCAAAAGAACCCTGGGATTTCACCTCATACCGGTTAGATTGGTTAGGACAAAAAACTCAGGTGACAGCAGATGCTGGAGAGGTTGTAGAGAAAAAGGAACACTCTTTCATTGCTGGTGGGATTGCAAGCTGGTACAACCACTCTGGAAATCAATTTGGTGGTTCCTCCGAAAACTGGACATAGTTCTACTGGAGGATCCAGCTATGCCACTCCTGGTCATATACCCAGAAGATGCTCCAACATATAACAAGGACACATGCTCTACCATGTTCATAGTAGCCTTATTTACAATAGCCAGAAACTGGAAATGACCCAGATGTCCCTCAACAGAGGAATGGATACAGGAATTGTGGTGCATCTACTCAATGGAATATTACTTAACTATTTTTTTTTTTTTAACCAATGGAAGGCAGCATGGTATGGAACTGCTCCACCTTCTCAGTCCTCCATATTACTCAACTATTAAAAACAATGAATTTATGAAATTCTTAGGGAAATGGATGATCTGGAGGATATCATCCTGAGTGAGTTAACCCAATCACAAAAGAACACATGCTATACACTCTCTGATAAGTGGTTATAAGCCCAGAAGTTCAGAATACAGGAAGAACAACCCTCAAACTACAAGAAACTCAAGAAGAAGGAAGACCAAAATGTGGACATTTCATCCCTTCTTAAAAGACGGGACAAGCTGGGCAGTGGTGGTGCACGCCTTTAATCCCAGCACTCGGGAGGCAGAGGCAGGCGTATTTCTGAGTTCTAGGCCAGCCTGCTCTACAGAGTGAGTTCCAGGATAGCTGGGCTACACAGAGAAACCCTGTCTTGAAAAAACAAAAACAAAAACAAAAACAAAAAAAAGAGGGGACAAAATACCCATGGAAGAAGTTGCAGAGACTAACTATGGAGCAGAGACTGAAGGAAGGACAAGCCAGCCTAATATAACTATCTCTTGAGAGACTCTGACAGTACCTGACTAATACAGATGTAGAGACTCACAACCATCCATTTAACGAGTACATGGTCCCCAATGTAGGAGTTACAGAAAGGACCAAAGGAGCTGAAGTGTTTGCAGCCCCTTGGGACAAAAAACAATATGAACTAACTAGTACCCTCAGAGCTCCCAGGGACTCACCACCAATCAAGTCCCACCAACTATACATGGTGGGACTGATTGTTCTGTCAGCATGTGTATAGTAGAGGATTGCAAAGTCTATCATCAATGGGAGGAGAGGCCGTTGGCCCTGTGAAGGTTCTGTGCCCCAGTGTAGCGGAATGCCAGGGCCAATAAGTGTGAGAGGCTGGGGTATGGGGAGGGGGGAGGCAACAGGTGTTTGTTCATGTTGTTTTGTTTGTTTGTTTTTTGGAGGGGAAACTGGGAAAGGAGAAATCATATGATATGTAAATAAAGAAAATAAAAAAGATAAAGTTGATAAGATGTAATTACTTATAATTCTATTTTTTATTATTTTAATATTAAAGTTTGGATCAGGTACTTCATGCTACAATGATGTTTAAATAACCATTTTTTATTACATATCAAATTTGCCAAATATCTAATTATTGAATTGTGACAACAAATGAAATAAATACGTAGTTTTGCCACCAATAAAATCATAATCTGGTAAGTTATGAAAAGTTGAATAAAAATAATGTCAATTCAAAGGAATAAAATACCTCACACTGACATCCATTGATTTTGCAGTTTACATATGATTCATGAAGATCAAATTACTCGTCCTAATTAAATAAGTTGGGAATCAAAACAAAAGTTAATTAAATTCCTTGGAGTACAAAGGCCAAGATTACATGTGTAAATACTTTCTGAAAGAATTAAAACTGAAAAACTAGAAACAAATGAACGTCTTGCTCTTGAAGAAACACAGAAACATCAGGGAAATTAATCATGAATAAGTCAAGAGCAGAAATAAAACCCCAGGCAAGCCTTGGATTCCAGTGATCTATGAATTTATACTGAAACTCATGTACCAACAAGAACAATTAGAGAGAGTTGAAGGCAGTAGTACTCACATTTCAAAGGTATTCAGGTATTTACCTTTATTGGATTTAGTAGAAATGCTGTCATTTAGTTTTACACATTCTTGTTTTCTTTGATAAATACACTAATTTTAAAAGAAATGATGTTACGAAGAAATGCACAGGTCTATGTATGTTCAAGTAAAAACACAGCAAAATAAAATTAAGGTAGAAAATTATTTTAGCACAGTCGTCAGAGGAAATACTGGGTTGTAGTTGGGAGCCACAAGGAGTTCATTGAAACCAGAGCTCACAGCACCAAGAAGAAAGGGAAGAAGCATCTACTCTCGAATCTAGAGCATTAGCACTGCACAGAAGCCTAGTGTGAGAGCATCACCCAGCCTGCTGTACACAGAAGGAACAAAGAAAGTATTTCAGAGCATTGGAGGAATGAATGAAGAAAAGTATGGAGTCATCTGCTCTGTGTGAACAAAAACACTTTAAAAATAAATTACTAGTAGAACTTTAATAACAATGTAATTTCAAGACACTTTAAAAGCTCCTGTTTTGTTTTTTTTTAAATTCATTTTGCATCCTACTTACTGCCCCTCCTCCTGGCCACTACCTCCTACAATCCTTTCCCCCTCTCCCTCTCCTTCTCCTATGAGATAGTCGAGACCACACCTGATAGCCTGGCAAATGAATCTCTGCCAGGCTAGGCCCTTCCTCTCCCACAAGGCAGACCAGCTAGAACATATCTCACAGGCAAGCAATAGCTTTTGGGATAACCTCCACTCCAGTTGGCCATTACTAAATACACTCAAAGAGGATATGGCTATTGCACTGTGGTGCTCCTATCAAACCCTGTACACTAATCAGGATTTCATCAATATCCTTATATTTGTTTAAAATCCTATCTCCATTTCTCCCATATGCTCAACTCTAACAGATCCCCCCTGCTTACTTAAAGGTATTATATCAATCCCAAATAATTTTACAATTATTCAAATAAGTAATAACCCAGAAAACAGCACTGGATTTGTATTGTCCATATTATCAAGGTATACATGCTGCTAGTGTTTGTAGGCTTATGTATATATATATAGGATTATTCATATCATATGTAAGGGATCATTCAGCAGCATGAAGTGTTAATTCATGCTGTATCTGGACATAACTTACTCTCTGGTTGTTTGCTGAAAACCCTGTCAGTAATCTACTCACTGGTAAGGGAAGCAGAAAAGGAGATGGATTTAGGGCCTGTATGCATCTCCCATGGCATGGACTTAGATATTCCCAGAGGAGGCACTGAGTGCAAATGTCCATGTGGTTATATGAAAAGGTGAACGATATGTATAATGTGTGAGGTTTTAAAATGTCATCCTAAAATATTCATTGGTAATTGATAAGGAAGGAGATTAGGCATCCGGTTATCAGAGTGGTAAGTCTTGTCTGGTGGAACTTAAGGGGGCATACTCTAAAGGATATGCACTTACTTTCTATAGCAGAGCTATTCTTTAAAAAATGTACATAGACACAAGTTTATGGAAAAACAAAACAAATCAAAATGTTTTGATTTGTTGAACATTTATAAAAAATTAATGAAAAATAAAATACTGTTTATTTCTACTGGTAGGGAACATGTTGTAATTTTATAAATGAAATATTATACTTTAATGCATGTAGACTGCCTACTGGCTTTTCTTGTATTAGTAAATCCATTTAATTGTTTCAGTTTCTTCAGCAAGATTTTTTGCAGAGCCTGCTATAGCCATGGTGAGGACAGAGTGACATGGCTCTTGCCCCTTGGATAGTGACCCAGTGTGAGCCTTCAGGAGATGCTGAGCCAAGTGTGGCCCAGGTGGAGACCATGCTGGTGATATGTTTCCTGGACCTGGGATGGAGTCCCGGTGTGAGCCTCCATGAGTGCCCTTAGCTGCTGTGGGCATAAGTTTGTTTGTGTTATGATGTACATATTTTCACATTCCTCTGAGAATGTCCTCCCTACTAATGTCAATTACTCTATGAGAATTAGAAACTCCAGGAGTTGATTGTGTAGCTATTTCTTTGCAAAATGGTAAATCCAGGGACTTTCACGACAGTCCCTAAGGTTATGGGAAAAAGCTCTAAATACATGAGTTCAAAAAAAAATATATGTATAATTTCTGTTTTATTTTTATAAACAAAGAGAAAGAGGCCAGAATATGTTTTGGTAAAGGCACGGTATGGTGAGGTGAGAGCGGTGCCTTAACAGGCTCACGCTGAGGTGTCCCTGCACCTTGAGGTACCAGCCATAGGGTGGATAAAGTATGAAATAGAGTTTATTTGGGGCATGGCAAGAGAAGTTGGGAAAGAAGGAGAAGGGGGAAGGGGAGGGGAGGGGAGGGGAAGAAGGGAAGGGGAGAAGAGAAGAAGAGAAAAGAGAAGAGAAGAGAAGAGAAGAGAAGAGAAGAGAAGAGAAGAGAATGGGACAAAAAGCCCCTTTTATAGTAAGCCAGGCATTACCTGGCTGTTGCCAGATAACTGTGAGAAGGAGCCTAGAAGGAATGCTAACAACTTCTAAACTATGCAGAATGTAAGGATGCAATATGAATTATGAGGAGCTTCATTAGTCTAAGGGAACAAAAGGAGCTAAAGGTAGGCAGATTCCTGTGTTCAAGGTCAGCTTGGGACACAACAAAGTGGTTCCCCATAGGGAGAACAACAATATCAACCAACCAGACCCCTTAGAGCTCCCAGGAACTAAACCAATAACTAAAGAGTACACATGACTCTAGCTGGATACGTAACAGAAGATGGCCTTGTCAGGCATAAATGGGAGGGGAGGCCCTTGGTTCTGGGAAGGCTTGATGCCCCAGCACAGGGGAATGCTAGGGCAGTGAGGCGGGTGGGGTGGATGAGGGAGAACCCTCATAGAAGTAGGGGAGGTGGGAGGGGAACGAAGTTTGTGGAGGAGGAACTAGGAAGGGCTATAACACTCGAAATATAAATAAATAAAATAACTAATAAAAATTTAAAAGAATGAATCAAAGGGCTTAGGTCATGGGATGCTGATTCACAGGATATTCAAAAGGAAACCTGGAATAAATAACTGAATTGATACATAAATAAATAACTGGGCTTTTGGACTGCATAAGATGATAAGAAAACCATAGCAATTCTTCTTTAGAATTTTCTCTAGGGAGAACTGAGATCTCTGGAAGTTTCGGGAGAACAAAACAGCTCTTCAAGAATTTCTTCTTAACAGGATTTCTGACTTGGTTGGAAGATCCAATCTTTTTTTTTTTTTTTTTAATAGTAGCTTTTCTGATTTTGGTCAGAAAACTTATGAGCTATCCAAATAACTTTTATAATTTTTACTAGCCAAGAGAGCTGTCACAATCAGCAAGTTTTTAGAATAGCAAGAAAAAACTGTCTAGAGCAGAGCAGAACACACACACGCGCGCACACACACACACACACACACACACACACACACACACACACATGGGGGAGGGAGGAGGGAGAGAGGCAGGAAGGGAGGGAGTGAGAGGGAGGGAGGGAGGGATGGATGGAAAGAGAGTGGGGGCTGGAAAGCCATCTCAGCAGGACGAGGCTGCCAGGTTGGAGCTATGATTCAACTTCAAGTCACTTATTTTCACTGTTTACAGACACCCTTTCCTTCAGCACCCTTCTCCATGTTGAGCCTGGTTCTTGGTAATTTTTCTTTGACCACCTTTGTTCTCCCACTTCTAAAGTCCTATTAATTCATTTGTTTTTATAAAGATACAGTAGATAGATAAGTATAACATCCGAAATTTGTTGTGTCTCTGTTCTAAGGTCTAGATCTAGCAGCCAAGTTGCTTTCTTCTGTGACTGTTTTCCTTATCATGTATAAAGACATCTTCTCACTATGTCTTCAACGTGGTCATGTATAGCCACCAGTTTCCTAACTACTGCATTTTATAAAATGTCAATCCTATAGACTAAAAGCTCATACCAATGATATCATTTTAGCATAAATTATCTCTTTAAAATTCCTACTTCACATCTAGTCATATTATTAGGGACTTCAATATAAGGATTAGATGAGAAAGCTTCAGTTATAATTCCATAATATTCAGTGGATAAAGATCTCTGAGAGAACCCTGGGCATTTGAGTTGGGGAATTATTATACATTTTCCCTTTTAAAATCTTTAATTTAGAAAGAGAGAAACGCCAGAGCTTCTTGAATTATATTTTATCTCTTTCATTTTCAGTAGGGAAAGCAAATTTCAGTTCCACTCTAAGTGAAAATAGTGTGTGATTTAAAAAATATTCTGCTTATGGTCCCTGTTTATAGTTAATAGACATTGAGAACATTGAGGCTACTGATGTGTGCTGGTGAGATTTAGAGGCAATGCTAGAACAGCCAAATTTCATAGATATACAAAAAAACAAAACTGTAAAATTCTTATTTCAAGAAATACATGGAGAACAATATAAAGAATGTTGATAAGAAAGCTATAATTCTCAAAGAAAAGATCATTTTTTCTCTGTTCTTGACTATAAGAGGAGCATGGATGTACTGAAGGAATCTTTGTGTTTTGTTCACTCAAAGTCCTCCATGGAATTGTATAGTTGTCACTTTGGTCTTCAGTTACTAGGACATCCTCTGCTACATATGCCACTGGAGCCATGAGTCCCACTATGTGTGTTCTTTCATTGGTGGTTTAGACCCTGGGAGCTCTGAGGGTACTAGTCAGTTCATATTGTTGTTTGTCCTAAGGAACTGCAAACCCTTCAGCTCCTTGGGTCCTTTCTCTAGCTCATTCATTGGGGACCCTATGCTCAGTCCAATGGATGGTTGTGAGTCTACTTCTACATTAGTCAGACACTGTCAGAGTCTCTCATGAGACAGCTATATCAGGCTCCTGTCAGCCAGCACTTGTTGGCATCCAGAATAGTGTCTGGGTATGATAATTGAATATGGGAAGGATTCCCAGGCGGAGCAGTCTCTGGATTGTCCTTCTTTCATTCTGTGCTCCATAGTTTGTCTCTGCAACTCCTTAGATGGGTATTTTGTTCCTCTTTCTAAGAAGGAGTGAAGCATCCATACTTTGGTCTTCCTTCTTCTTGAGTTTCTTGTGGTTTGTAGATTGTACTTTGTGTATTCTGAGCTTCTGGGATAATATCCACTTATCAGAGAGTGCATGCCATATGTATTCTTTTGTGATTGGGTTAACTCACTCAGGATGATATTCTCCAGATCCATCCATTTCCCTAAGAATTTCATGAATTCATTGTTTTAAATAGCTGATTAGTACTCCATTGTGTAGATGTACCACATTTTCTGTATCCATTTCTCTGTTGAGGGACATTTGGGTTGTTTCCAGTTTCTGGCTATTATAAATAAGGCTGCTATGAACATAGTGGAGCATGTGTCCTTATTACATGTTGGAGCACCTTCTGGGTATATGCCCAAGAGTGGCATAGCTGGGTCCTCCGGTAGTACTATGTCCAGTTGCCTGAGGAACCGCCAACCTGTTTTCCAGAGTGGTTGTACCCACGAGCAATGAAAGTGTTCCTCTTTCTCCACAACCTCACCAGCATCACCTGAGATTTTGATCTTAGCCATTCTGACTGATGTGAGGTGGAATCTCAGGTTTGTTTTAATTTCCATTTCCCTGAGGACTAAGGATGTTGAACATTTCTTTAGGTGCTCTCAACCATTCAGCACTCCTCAGTTGAGAATTCTTTGTTTAGCTCTGTACCCCATTTTTCAATAGGATTATGTGATTCTCTGGAATCTTACTTCTTGAGTTCATTGTATATATTGGATATTATTAGTCCTCTATCTTATATAGGATTGGTAAAGATCTTTTCCCAATCTGTTGGTTGGCGTTTTGTCCTATTACCATGTAGAATTATCACAGTGGTCAATAAATTTATATTGTTAGGTTTAATTATTTTATAAAGAAATGTAGTGTAAATTTAGACTTGGAGAATTTGCTTACAAGGTCATCAATAGTTCCCAGGACAGTAAAAGAAGATATTAAAAGTATTAATTTTAAACAGATTGGATTTTCATGTGAGTTTTAAAGCTCACAACAGCAGATATATGTGTTTCCACACAAGAGTGAACCTGCAATCGAAAAGACACAAACTTGACCAGAAAAATGTAATGGTTTCAGCAAAGATATAAGAAGGAAGTGTGTTCTTTGTGTTATTCTGTAAATACTAAGTATTAAATTTTGTATTTTGACATTTAAGGTGTGATCAAAAGAGGAATTAGACAATGTGCAAAATCAGTGGCACTGAACAAGAAATAAAAGCCTGTTGTATTGGCCAACACTTTGTTACTATAACAAAATACCTGAGATAATGAATTATACAGATGAAACATTCATTTTGAATAACAAATTTGGACATTTTAGTCCATGATTGATAGACATTGTATCAAGACAGCACATGTTGGTGAGGATATTGTAAAAGATCCTGGAGTGTAGTAACAAAGTAAGAGGAGTAGCTGGAATCCCACTATCCACTTTTTTTATTAACTCTCTTATTGATTCCTTGTGAATTTCATATAAAATACCCCAATACCATTCATCTTCATGACCATTTATATCTGCCCTTTACCCTTGCAACACCCCCAAAAGAAAACAAAATAAAAATAAAAATGACAAAAAAGAGAAGAAAAAACCTTGCTGTCGAAGCTCCAGTGTGCCATGGTGTGTCACATAGTACACCCTCCTCCCCAAACAAGTTTCCTTGTAAGTGTTCATTGCAACAAGTCATTGGTGTGGTTGGAGGCCCCTGGCTTCTGCTACAGTATCAATATTGGATCCTCATCAGGACTTCTCTCAGATATCTTTTTGTTGCCCTATGTTGTCAAGATCCTGTAGCTTTGATCTATAAGACCCTCCCCTTCACATGCTTCAGTAGTTCATAGATAGGGTATATGTTGGGAAGGGGCAACATAAAACCCTAATTCTGAGCCTGGGATAGCTCTCCTGATCTCACTAGGGCCAGGGTGCAATCTGAATGGCTAAAAGGTTTTTACCTGGGCTCTACCCCCTACATTTCAATCATTCTCCCATAGCAATAATTGGGGAAGCAAGCCTTGAGGGACGTGGAATTCAAATTCTAGCTTATAGCAACTGCCAAAGGACACATGCATGGAAGACAAAGCGTAAGGGAGGGAATCAGCTTGAAAAGGATGAAATCAGGCAAAGCATGTGGATACGAGTTTGATGTTTACATTAATTCCAGGGCATCATCAGCATCGTATCAGGTAGAACTGCTCTTCAAATACGTCTTCTTGCAATGTGGCTCTACCAGACAGAGTTACTTGTGGGCATACCCTAAGGTCAATCACACATCTCAAGATGGTAGAAGAAAGGAGACCCCTGAGAGCTGTCCCCTCATCTTCACATAAGCCTTCATACAAACAAACAGTATAAAATGAAAGTTGTAAAAATAATGGTTTTTCCAAGATTAGTTGATGTTTAAAGTAGTGTGTGTGTGTGTGTGTGTGTGTGTGTGTGCATGTGTTTGTACAAAGTGTATATTCAAATTAAATGGAAAAATCTATCAGAAAACAATATAACTATTTATATTGTTCACATGTATATTCTTCATACTGCAAAGGACTCCACTATCTCCAAGTAAATACCAAGAAATCCCAAACTTTAATGTTGTCCCCAGATTTTTGAGTGTCGGGGATTAGCAAAGGTTAATCATTCTATGTGTGACCTTGGATACTCTTAGAGAACTTATGAAAAGGAAGACTTCAATTTGTCCCATTTAAAAAAAGATGTAATATATTTTAAAGATTTGCCCCATGAAATATTGAAGTTTTAAATTACTTTGTCATCATATAATCATGCATATTTCTAAAAATAAATAAAAACATACTGCAAAATGCTTTCCGTAGGAAGATGAAATAACTTATATTTAAAATTTCAGTTGAAATCTTGATTTAAAAATTTAGTCATTTAAATAGATATTCTACCCATAGCAACTCAGAATCCTCTTGAAATACATAATTACAAAGGCTCATTTCTTCCCATCTGCCACAAAGACCATATTCACTGAAAAAGAACCAGATGTGGCAAACAAATTAACATGTGTGCCATTGTCAAATGCTGCTGTTCTGAAGTATACAAGTGACATGCCAATTAATGCCTGAGAACAGCTGGCTCTAAAGAGCAAGAAAAGTGATCACTTTGCTCCATAAATGGACGAATCCACAGATGTTTCAGGTTGCGCTTGGTTGTTGGCATTTGTAGGATGTATTTTAGAAAACACTGTGAATGAAAGCATGCTGTTTTATAAAACTTTGCTGGCTGATACATTAGGAAAAGAAACTTTGTGGAACATTTAAAGTGAGAAAACAGACTTTATGATGAGCAAGAACTAGTGTGCAATTTTTAATTGAGACTTGGGCAAATCAAAGTTTAAGAAAATGAGCAAGCCTTTCTTGCCCAGTCTTACTGGATCTTTTGTGCTATCCTTAGGAACAACTTCAATGAGAATGTCTTGAGAAATTGTGAGAAAATTTCCATCTTTTGTCAACACTTTCCTTCAATGACAATCTATCTTTCCATCTATGGTAGTGTTGGAAGAATTTGAAATGTACAGATGAAGTATACTTGAGTAGTAATTGATACTTTCTCAAACATCAAAAGTGAAACTAATAGATTAGATAATAATGCATAAAGACTTGCAAAGTGAGGCTCACAGACTTCCTTGTGTTCTCTATTTGCACCCTTTGAAATGTTATAAACATTTTTCAGAGAAAAGGTGCAAATCTTTACCACTGCTGACATGATTTAAACTGCTACATAATCCAGAAGTTTACTGATTAAATGAATGGAAACATTAGGCATTTTTGATAATCTAAAAAGTAACCATTAACCAGATATATCAGACAGTACCCAATTAAAACCCATATTACAAATATTATGTAAGAAATTAGAAATCACACAGGATCAAAAAAGTAAGCCAGTTATAATTTATAACTTTCAAGTATACAATTATATAATTTGATAGTCTTCCTGTAATGAGTTAGAGATATAGAAGGTTTTCCATACATATTGTTTTGAATTCTTTAGTTTTAAGTCACAATGAGATGTAAGTTTCTATTATTATTGAATCCATTTCAAGTGCATAAGAAAATATATTCAGATTATACATAATTTGAAGGGAAAGTCATTATAATCAATGATTTCACATATTCAGGGGTTATACTACTTATAATAGTTTAGTACCTTAAACTCACAACCATGATTACGAACTAAAGAAAGATTTCAAAGTTAAAAATATATAAGAATATGTACTAAGTAAAAGATTTATACAGACAAGTTAAATGACTTTTCATGAAAGATGTTCCAATGACAAAGTTGGAGATGTGAAATATGAATGAACTGATTTTAAAGCACCTTAAACAAAGTATGGTCCAATTCTTTTGTATCTATCATCAGGAATACTTAAACATTATCAACCATGGTCCCTTGGGATTCTTCAAGGATTGGAGAAGACTTACATTTGTCTTTCATGTTGCATAAAATAAGAAAGAACCATTAATTAATTGAACATAAGTGCTTTAGTGATAGGAAGTATTCATTTATGTTCGAACCTTCTGGAAATCTTTTTGTATCAGCGTGAATTCAAGAACTCACATTATTATACCTATATTAAATAACCATGATGAAATAAATGAAACCATATTTCTAAGCTGTAAAAATCATAAGATAAAATTTATAGAATATGGATATGATTATAGGAGAATGGTATCTAGGAGAAACGAAACTATAGGGAAATAATAGAGGTAATCCTTTGACAGCCCCAAGCTACTGCACAGAGAGACTCCCCTGAAATATGAGAGACTCTGGTCCCATTTCAAAAGAAGGCAGTGCAAGAATTTAGCAAGATTGATTGTGATAAAAGGGCTGAAAAGAGAAATCAAAGAGATCAGATATGAAGGTGACTCAAATGGAATATTCAGATTAATCCACAAGTACACACACACACACACACACACACACACACACACACACACACACA
>JADRCC010308534.1:0-19267 GCA_019843855.1 Hylomyscus alleni | reverse complement strand
TTTCAATGACTAGGACACAGGATAGTGTCTTTTTGTTCTTTTCAACACTTACTATTATATTGTAGCCATGCGACTGCATCTATTTGTAATTGTAGCAACAGTAGGAAATAAGACAGAAGAACAATGGAGAAGAAGCTCCATCCTGGGAGGGAAATGATGGACAGGGCAAGATGGGAGCTGCTCTTTCAGCAGTGCTAGATGATGATGTTCAGGTTAGCCTTATAGCTGGGTGGGTGGGCTTTGCAGTAGGCAGCTTTGCCAATACTTCGGAAGGAGTGGCTGTTTGAAGTAGAAGCCAGAACAGGAATCAAGAGTGATTTCTTGCCCGGCGGTGGTTGTGCACGCCTTTAATCCCAGCACTTAGGAGGCAGAGGCAGGTGGATTTCTGAGTTCGAGGCCAGCCTGATCTACAGAGTGAGTGCCAGGACAGTCAGGGCTACACAGAGAAACCCTGTCTCAAAAAACCAAAAAAAAGAAAAAAAGAAGAACAAAAGAAAAGAGTGATTTCCTGGGCTATTGAAATGGCTCTGTTGCTCAGCAGCAGGTAAGGTATTTACTAATAAGCTTAGTGACCTAAGTGTGGTCCCTGGGGCCCACATGATGGAAAGAGAAAACCCATTCCAGTAAGCTGGCCTCTGACCTCTATATTCATGCTTTCTCACAGGCAAACACACATGATTTATATAGATAGATTGAAAAAAAAAAAAAGGAATGAGTTCTCTATACCTGGCCAGAGTCAGAGATGGGTGGTGGCCCTAAGCAGCGCCTGGTTTTCCTCCCTTATCCAGATGGAGTTGTCGGGTAGATGGTCAGGAGCTCAGGAAGAGCACAATAGGTGGGAGAGGTTACAGTCCAGCTTGGAAGAGCCACTCAGGATCTGGAGGGAAGGGGCAGAGGAAGGGTCTTGAGACTTAGCCTTAAGTCTTAGTGTGTAAATGTGCATATGAGCACCTGACAGGCAACAGGTGAGATGCAGCGGGCAGTGACAGGAAAGTACAGAGGAGCACGTGGCATCCTGGAGCTAGTGGGGGCCTCCATGCCTTGAGGGTCGGAGGACAGCCATGAAAGTGACTAAATGACAAGACATGCCTGTCATATCTGACAAGCAGGTGAAATTGAGGCAGTGTGGGGGATGATTGACATGCTGAGAGTGAAGGGAGGGGCAGTAAGATTGGTAATTTCTCTGAGAAGCTGTCATAGAAGGGAGCCTAGGAAGGAAATACAGTGCTGCCAGATATTAAAGATGGGAGATCTCTGTCCCACTAGAATGCCGGTGTGGTCTGCCTCCGGAATGGGATGTCTGAACGTGTGGCAAGGAGAGGTAGCAGAAGTGGATGGGCGGCCAGTGGCTTTTATGAAGCAAGAGGACAGGTTGGTAGCTGAGGTGTGGAGGCAGGGGGAGTGAGAAGAGAGACAAGGCAGAAGGTATGTGGGAAATTGAACCTGCTAGACAAATAGTAGACTTTCTACAGTACAAAGGACCTGTTTGAAATTTGTCACCATGTTTATAGAATAGAGCTGATTTCTAAACTTATTTAAAAGGGTCCTCCAGAATTGAGGTCTTGCCATGGGAGATCTATAGCAAAGGAAGTGCTGAAGGACAGGGTGAGAGAGAAGTAACTTCCTCTTCCATTGGGGCTAGAAGCTCAGATAAGCAGAAAGTGCCTCCAGAGCTGTCCTAGGTTCATGTGTTCTTAGCTCGGAGAGTAGCCACAGGCGTGAGCTAACCCTGGATGGCTGCATTTCAGGAAATTTGTGCCACACCTCAGCTATTTCCAGATAACCCATGGGAAGGACAGGTGAAGCAAGGGCTGCTGGGGGATTGCTGGTTCCTGTGTGCCTGTGCCGCCCTTCAGAAGAGTCAACACCTCCTGGACCAGGTACAGCTCCCCCTTCCCCCCCCAGACTTCTTCCCACTCAGTTACTTCTACATGCGAAGCACAGGACATTCTAACAAAACCAGGGCCTGCTGCAGCACATTTGTGTCTGTGCAGTTTGGGTGGTGGGAAAAGTTAGGACACCAAGACAGTGACCCAAGTGCGTCCTGTCCACCAGACCAGAGCCACCCACACATTTGGGACACAAAACCAGGCCAACCTAGCGGGTAGAACAGGGTCAGCAGAGGTAGCGTGTGCCTCTGGTTTGGATTTTTTTTTACTTGATTGATTTCTTTCTATTTTTATTTTTTCATACATAGGTTTTAAATGCCAACAGAGAAAGTGATTGAAACTGTCTTCTGATGTACAGAGCTGCATGTTTTAGGTTGGCTAGTAGCTCAGTATTTTCAGTTAAGGCAACAGCACTGGGGGGTGGGGGTCAGGTAACCCATTTGTGACTCTCATGTCCGGAGCCCTGGGCTAAACTTGTCACTGTCGTTACCTCCCTATACAGCCTTGTTGGCATCTGACTGACTGTAAAGGCAGGCAGTGGTGCCATTGTCATCATAGTTCCTGTGTTTCTGAGTAGTGGAGCCAGCACCACACTGAGTCTCCCTAGTGCAGAGCCTGCCCTTGTCTACTGACAGAAGCTAGCAATGGGTGTAGGTGGCCAGTGACTGACTAGTTTTGGGCACTTGGCTTTGAGAAACAGGAAGAGCTAATAGATCGGTGGGTTATGGAAGCCAGGTGTGGTGGTACATGCCTTTGGCAGATCTCTGAGTTCAAGGCCAGCCTGGTCTACAGAGTGAGTTCCAGAATAGCCCAAGCTACCCTGTCTCCAAAAACCAAACCAAATTAAAAAAAAAAAAAAATTGGGTTACTCCTGTCTGCCAAAGCTCTGGATTCAGGTCAGATGCTTGTGTGGAGCAGTAAAACGTTGTTGGCTATAAGCTTTGGGGACATGAGTTATTTATATGAAAATCTGGACTTTGTGTCTAGTGGTTGCATTTGGTGTGACATGGACATACAAATGTGACATCCAACAGAGCAGAGCTCTTTGCTCTCAGCAGGTGCTCATAGAGCTTCTGTCAAGGCTCACGGTTAGGACACTGAGGAGCACGGGTGGTGGTGGCTCTCGGGTGGCCCCTCAAGTGTCCGCAGTGCTTCTATGGAGGCTACCTTGCTGGGATGCTGGGGAGCACACTGATGCAGATCGCACGCTGTCTATCTGGCCTCTCCTTGTGTGTTAGGTCTTCCCTCCAGGACAGCCAGGGTGGTCTGACCAGAAATACCAAGGCTTCTTCACCTGTCGAATTTGGCAGTTTGGACACTGGGAAGAAGTGACCGTAGATGACCGTCTGCCTTGTCTAGCCGGGAGACTCTGCTTTTCCCGATGCCAGAGAGAGGATGTGTTCTGGCTTCCCTTACTGGAAAAGGCCTATGCTAAGTAAGTATGATACAGAAGTGACGGGGTCAGCCAGGCTGGGTGACTTCAGCATCAAGTTGTCTCTAGAGGCCCATCTCATCTGCCCTGGGCTGCAGAACCCTATGCATTCCTCAGGGTCTGGCAGCCAGTCCTGTGGGTCCTGACATGAACACTCTGTTTTTAGGACTATGGTTTGCCCTCTGTGCCCTCTCTTTCCCTTCCCATATTTCCCAGCACTCCACAGAAAGGTCCCTCATCCCTCAGTCCCAGTGCAAAGAAAGATGCCTCGTGTATGTTTGCAGACATTCAGCACGAGTAGTAGTCTGTTGCTGAGAGCGAGGAGCCTGGGTGGAACAGCACCTGCAGACTCCAGCCTTGCACTCCCTCTACATGGGGTGTGCGTCTTGCTGCAGGAGGCTGGCAGCTTGCTGGGCAGCTGTCCTACTTGGGACCATGGGTTTGAGCTTAGGAAGAAGCCCTTTGCTCTTTGCCTTGCCCTTTGCTGCCCACACTAGAGGAGAATGGGTCTGAACCTGGGCAGGTGCTGGCATTTATAGGTGGGTGACGGTGTGATACAAAGCAGAGAGGTGATCGGTGCTGTGACAGGGTGGGTTGTGATGGATTGTGGGGATAGGAGAGCAAGAAGCTCCCAGTGACAAGGTCATACTTCTGTGCTTATTGGTTTTCCCCAGGGTCCATGGATCCTATGAGCACCTGTGGGCAGGGCAGGTGGCAGATGCCCTGGTGGATCTCACTGGAAGCCTGGCAGAAAGGTGGAGCCTGAAGGACGTAATGAAAGCCAGTGGCCAGCAGGACAGGCCCAGTGGTGGGGAGCACAGAACTTGTCGGCAGCTACTCCGTCTGAAGGACCAGTGTCTAATCAGCTGCTCTGTGCTTAGCCCCAGAGCAGGTACAGCTTATGGCTACAACTCCCTCCACCATTAGCTTGTTACAGAGAAGGAAGTCAGTCCTTGAGAGGCTGTCCTGGCTTTGTGTCCTCCTGTTGTCCCTCCTCCGGAGAGAAGTTACCTTCTTTCTCCTAGACTAGTCCTTTCCCATAGGGCAAGGTAGGACCTACATTGTATCCCCTGCTGCTCACACACAGCTTAGAAGCAGTAGCAGAGACAGCTCTAGGCTGTCATCCGT
This sequence comes from Hylomyscus alleni, assembly GCA_019843855.1. Lineage (NCBI taxonomy): Eukaryota > Metazoa > Chordata > Mammalia > Rodentia > Muridae > Hylomyscus > Hylomyscus alleni. The sequence continues at coordinate 14,818 of JADRCC010308534.1, read as the reverse complement.
GCCCTAGTTGCTTACCAAGCAAAACCCAAAGCCATTTTTATCTTATTGATATATTAAGGTTCATGAGAAAAAGTTTGTGAACAAAATAAAGAAGAAGAAAGAAAAGCTCACCTAAATAGAACCTTTTAGTGTACTTCTTGAATTTTTTCCTGAATGTATGCAACCTTTTCTGGTTTTGTTGTTTACCACTTTTACATAAATTGGATCTCTCCCTCCATTGCTGGACCTGCTGTGGTTTGCTTGATTCTCCAGTAATGTTAGATAATTCAGATCCTTTTTTTTTTTTTTTAAATTGAGTTTCAGACTTGCTTAGAACTTAGATAGTACAGTATTAAGCTTAGCACTTATTACATATTTGGCCATATCTTTCTGATATAATTTTCTATATACATTTAAGAATATTTTTATGATATGACTTTGTTTCAGAAATAGCATTAGGGAGACGGTTGAGTCAGTAAAGTGTGTACTGCACAACATGAGGCCATGAGTTGGACATTCAGCACCCAGGTGAAAAGCTAGGCATGGCGATGTGTTCATGGAATTCCAGCTCTGAGGAGGTGGAGACAGAAGGGTGCCTGAGGCTTGCTGAGAGACCCCGCCTCAAAAAATAAGGTGGGCAGCTCCTGAGGAACTACACCATGTCTGTCTTCTGGCCTGCCCACACATGTGTGTGTGCCCCACCTACACATACTCACATGTAAATACAAATAACAAAATATGAACATCAAGATAATCCAAAACTTAATGGTAATCACACTGGCTAGACCAACACCTAAGAGCTGACAAAGCCCCGGCTGTGGTCCTTAGACAGATTCTGGGATTCAAGGGGAGGAGCAGATGTGTTCACTGCTGGCCATCCTGTCCACCGAGCCTCCCTCCTGAAAGTGGGAGCTGGCCATTGGCCGTCAGACCCTCCTAGTAGTGTCAGTCCCAGAGTGTGGGGAAGCTGATTCTTGACACTTTGAGTTTTGGAGAACCCTTCCTCTGGCAAAGAACTCCAGGGACCCACTGAAGTGTCATGGGCTGGGACTGAAAGAGACAGCAGGAATGGTAGCTGCAGTGTCCTTGGGACTAGAGCTGTGGCCACACAGGCCTTCCTGCCCTCTCTCTGGTGTCCACCCTCCCTGGAGTAGCACTGTTTTTCTCTTTTAGGCAGGGCTCTTTGTTCTGTGGTCTCTGGCCAGGTGGAATTCCCCTTGGCCTCCAGTCTTCAACATGACAGTAAGATGGTTTCATGCTTGAGAGCTGGTCCTGCACTGATACCCATGGTGAGAACTGAGGCCCAGAGGAAGGAACACTGTGTGAGGCATCAGTCTCTGGTGGCAGGGAGCAAGGGCCCAGCTGTCAGCCCTCATGGCACAGAACGCGAGTGAGCACTGCAGGGAGCTGGTCTGTGTTTAGGAACAGAGCTCCTCTGTGGAGACCTGGAGCATCTTCCATGGGAAGGAAAGCAGAAATCTGTGTGTCCTGTCCAGTTTGGGGACATGGTGATGCTGGTCTTGCACACGACTGGGCTGTTCTCACAGGTGCCAGGGAGCTTGGGGAGTTCCATGCCTTCATCATCTCAGATCTTCAGGAGCTCAGAAGTCAGACTGGCCAGGGTATCCTCCTGCTGCGGATTCACAACCCCTGGGGCCGGCGTTGTTGGCAGGGCCTCTGGAGAGAGGGGTAAGTACCAGGAGCGGGCTGGATGTAGGAAGCGGGGTTGGTACCCTGGGACAGCAATGCTACATTGCTCGGCTCACCATTTGTGTCATGTCCAGCTGCCAGGATGGTGCTTGCCTTCATGTAGCAAAGCTCACTCTGTACCCATTTGTGTACCAAAGTGCTTGTTTTTTCTATGTCTTGGAAGAACTAGGATCATGTAATTTTTTTATGGAGTTTTAGCTTGGGTACTTATAGGATAGCGAATGCCTGGCCAGGCCTTTGGTTGAGTGGGGGCTTGAGGGTGACCTGCCGGTAAAGTCCTCAGCTCAGTTTTAAGACCCAGCTAAACCAGAGTCAGGATCCCCTTGAAACCTGGGAGTGCTGAGGTCCCCGGACCCCAACTACCCTCTTAGCGCAGGCTGGGTCTGGCTCCACTAAACCAAGCGCACTCCACTCAACACGATAGCTCCTTCAGAGACTAAAGGGTCGGACTCAGCTGTGATGGCCTTAAGAAGGCAGCACATAGAAAGCACCTTCTATAGGACACTTCTAAAGGAGCTGTCTGTGCAGTATATGGCAAAATTCAAGGCTCTCCACCCCCAGGGTCCCACTGCCTTATTTCCTAGTTGATAATCCATCTGGAGCTTGCACTGAAATGAGATTTCCTGCAGAGGTGAAGGGTGGAACCAGGTGGAGCCAGCTAAGGAGTCAGAACTGCTGGCCCAACTCCAGGAAGGAGAGTTCTGGGTGGAGGAAGAGGAGTTCCTCAGGGAGTTTGATGAGGTCACCATCGGCTACCCAGTCACAGAGGCTGGCCACCTACAGAGTCTCTACACAGGTAGGGCCGCCAGGAGCGGACTGTCTTCTATGAAGCCAGGAGTCTGCATGGACTGGCACACCAGGGATGGGTACAGTCCTTTCTGCCTGATTGACTGACTGGGGCTGTAGAGGAAGGGGGTGGATGTGATTCTCAGAGGGTGAGCTGACTGCCACTGGTGTGCTTACCTCGGCCTGTGGCTCCAGCAGAGCCAGCAAGGTCCTCTCAGCTGACACGTGTGCTCTCCCACTCACTAGAGAAGGTGCTGAGCCATACACGGACACTGCCTGGTGCCTGGGTGACAGGGCAGTCAGCGGGAGGCTGCCGGAACAACAGTTGCTTTCCCTGCAACCCCAAGTTCTGGTTACGGCTCTTGGAACCCAGCGAAGTGTGCGTGGCTGTCCTTCAGAGACCCCAGAGGCGCTTAGTGGGCCAGACCCGGGCACTGGCGGGTGCCAGCCCTGTACCAGTGAACCTCCCAGGCAAAGACTACCAGGCTGTGGGCCTGCACATCTGGAAGGTAACTCTGTCTGCTGGGCCCATGGTGCAAAGTTATGCAGACATATTGGAGGTGTGGGTCCCAGGAGCTCCCACCCTTGGCTATTGAATTCCTTTTCCCATGTTCTCTGGCATCAGACACCTCTGATACATCAACAGAAGCCGCTGATTCAAAGCCCAGCCACCCCACTGCAGTAGAGGAGGCTAGTTGACTCTACAGTCCCCATCCTCTCAAGGGAAGAGTTTCCCATCATTCTAGGGCTACTGATGGCCTTGTATCCTCCACCCAGCTGTCTTCCTGATTCCTCTATTACAGCCTATACATATGTAGGGTTACTTTATGGTCACTCTGAGACACTTGGTCAGTTTTACAAACTGGTATCTATTTCCTAGAACAGGTAGGTCAGGAACTGCTCTTTGCTTCCTCAGTAGCTCTGTTTTAATCTTGTGTATCTTGATACCGTGTGACAGTGCACACCACTGTTCATTGTCCCTTTGTGAGTGTGCCCTATATTATGGTCCTCTCCTCTCGTAAAGTAAGTTGCTGGGAAGGCCCTTCTCCAGCAGTCCCCAGGCTGCCCTGGTCATGGGCCTTTTTGAACATAGCTCTAGATCTGTCTGTTTTGCCCCTCTGAAGGAAGCCCTAGGTCTTTGGCATCTTCCCTGACTCAAGGGCATGTATGCTATGTATGGGCTCTGTAGGCTTAGAGTTTCCTAAAGTCTCTAGGGAGCTTTGTCTGAGCAGTGAGGAGCAGGGAAGCGAAGGCCCAGTGCGTGGGTGTGACTCTCCTCAGCCTCCTGCCTCCATTCATGCAGGTAGAGAAACGGAAGATCAGCCTGCCCAGAGTCCTGTCTGCACCCCCTGTGGCTGGCACTGCATGCCATGCGTATGACCGTGAGATCCACTTGCATTGTGAGCTCTCACCAGGCTACTACCTGGCTGTCCCTAGCACCTTCTTGAAGGACATGCCAGGGCAGTTCCTGCTCAGAGTCTTCTCCACTGGGAAAATCTCCCTGAGGTGAGGAGCCAATGCTAGCTGGGCTTGGGGAGGAGCAAGGGTGTGCTCAAGTGTGAGGGTAGGACTTGGGCAGGTTCCTTTGGACCAGGCTGCCAGTGCCTTCTGTGTGTATCCTCCTGACAGTGCTGTCAGGCTGGCCACCAAGGGTGCATCACCTGGAACAGCCCTGCCTGCAGGCGAGTGGGAGACTGTGCAGTTGCGGGGCTGCTGGAGAGCTGGCCAGACAGCTGGGGGCAGCAGGAACTTTGCCTCTTACCCCTGCAATCCCTGCCTCCCCTTCTCCGTTCCTGAGGGTGCTGGTCCCCGCTACATCCGTATCACCCTGCAGCAACACTGCCGACTCAGTGACAGCCAGCTCCACCCCATTGGTTTCCATGTCTTTCAGGTGAGTTAGGTTCGAGGGGAGGCCTTCGACTGTGACCCAGAGGCTGGCGTCTGTCATTTGGGCCTAGTGGTCCAGCTGGCTGGCCTTATGAAAGACTCACTTGCATGTTTCACAGAGACTATTCACTGGGATCATTTGAGGTAGCTCACCTCACTCCAGATTCCATCCACTGCATGCCTCCTACCTCTGACCCTGCCTGGGCTCTGGACTTCTCTAGGGGTTCTGAGGCAGAAGCCCAGCCTCATCCTGAGGTGGATGTGGCCCAAGGCGGTTACTGTAGAGAGGCCTCACTCACTTACACCACACACTGTAGTCACACACCATGGGCAGTCTCACAGCCCATCCTTCCCATGCCACTCTGTTCCAGGTGGACTGGCAAGAGCTGTTCTAGAATGGAATCAGGTAGAGCCGGGCAGAAGTCTGGGCTTCTGTTGGAAAGGCCATACACTGCAGAAGGACAAGTGGAAGGAGAGACTGTATGTGGCCACTGCCAGTAGCAGGACAGCTTGGTGCTCAGGTGCTCCAGCCACAGTTAGCAAGCCTAGAAGATTCCAGATAGATACTTGCATGGTTGAGACAAAGCTCTTATGAGTCTGGCTCAGGACTTCAAGACACATGCTCTAGGAACTGTACTTTGAGGCTGTTAGCCCAGGGCAGCCATTGGTAATGGAGGAGAGGCCACACCAAAGGGCCTCAGCATGGGGGTTCTGTGATGGCCCAAGATCTCGCTTTCACCAGTTTCTCTGTCAGGCTGTTGTGGAGGGGAAGGTTCAGTGAGTCTCGGGTCTCTCCAGGGCGCTTCTTCATTACTTCCACCTCATAGCCAGCAGGCCGGGAACACACCGATCAAAGTTCAAAGTTTTAGTTGGAGAAATGGGAGAGGAAAGAAGTGCTGTGCTAGAGGTCAAGGGTCATGGGCTACAGTCTCCGTGGTGACTTCGAGGCTTCCCATCCCATGAGGCCATCTCCATTTTGGCCCTCCCATCATAGTGAGCATTGGCAGAGGGTGTGTTGGGCTATGACAGGATTCACTGTTCTGGTTGGAAGCATGTATACCTGGAATGCAGGTGACATGGCCAGGATAGACCAGGACTTTTTCGTTAAGAAAGTTCTGTTGAGGTGTGTGTCGGTACATCCCAGAAAGGTGGACTCCTTGAATCTTGAGTCAGGCCAACTGGAACTCCAAATAGAGTGCTCCTGCCCAGGGCCCATCCAGTACTCTCGAGTGCTTTTGTGTAGGGGCCTGGTTAGTGTGTGTGAAAATCTAATGTTTTTCAGGGTTGGGTACCAGTGGCAGGGCCTCTGACAAGGGTGTCCTGGCTCCATGGCTCTTCTCCTTAGCATAGTGGTTCCATAGTTAAGGAGTGAGAATGTCAGGTATACCAGCTGAGCCAGGGCAGTTTTCCCCCAACTGGTGCTGTGCAGGGTCAGGGCAAACCATGCCACCCTGTATGGGCCTCCATGCCACCCTGTATGGCCTCCATGCTGACTGCCCTGTTGCCCAGGTTCCAGCAGACGGTGAGACCCAAGAAGCTTGTTCCCTGCTGCTCCAGGAGCCACTGCTAAGCTGTGTACCACATTGCTATGCCCAGGAAGTAAGCCGCCTCTGCCTCCTTTCTGCGGGGAACTACAGGATTGTTCCCTCCACCTACCTGCCAGATACAGAGGGTACCTTCATAGTGACCATAGCAACCAGAATAGACAGGTAGGTCTCCAGGCCTAGCAGGGGTCAGGGTCCCCAGCATTGTAACTCTTTCTTCCATATGAGCCTTGTGCTCTGCCTGCGAGTCCAGGCTCCTGCCTTTCTAGCAGAGCCAAGAGGTGGGCCTGTGGGCTTTGAGGCTCCCTGCTGCTCTAAGCCTGGGAGTAGGGCCTGGGTCTGCTGGGAGGTCTGTAAGGCAGTTTGGGGAGATGACCAGACATTCTCTCCACAGGCAGTCCATACACAGCCAGGAGATGCTGGGTCAGCTGCTCCAGGAGGTTTGTATGTGGTACCCTTGCCTCCTTGCCTCTCCTGCCCATGTCTGCTTGGTGGTCTGAGTCTTAATTCCCTCATCCTCCTCCCAGTAGCCTTGCTGCAAGTGGCTTCTGAGATAAACGGTGCTGTGATACCCTCATAAAGAGCCACAGGATAGTCCTGGGAGCTGGGCTTTGTTGTTCTCAGGTGGTGTTTGGAAGGACAGTGGGGAGCAGAGGGTGGGGCCCAACCATACCTTCTCCCTGCAGGTCTCCTTCATGGCCCTGATGAAAGCCTGACACAGAGCCTGTGTGCTGGCCGTGGCCAGAGTGGCTTCTGCCCTGCGCCCAGCATCCAGGAGCTTCTCCAGCGAGTCGAGCCAGCTTCTCATCAGCTCTGGGGACTGGCTCTGGACCTTGGGGCTAAAATAGGGTGCTTTGTCCTGGACTGAAGACATCTCGGGGTCTGGTACTGCGGGGTGGGGCCAGGACATCCAAGCGTTGCCTTCATTTCTCAGTGAAGGCCAGGAGATTCCTGGGGCCCAGGTTTGCTGTGCAAGGCTTTGCAGAATCCACATACCCTTCTTGACTTGGTAAGCCTTATACCAGGCAGGCACATTGTGACAAATGCTGAAAGCTATTTACTACTTGAAATATTTTTGGACTGTGACTTTATAAATAAACATGAATAATTTATGGATTGGCCTTGTTCCAAAAAGCCCAAGGCCAAATTAACATTCTAGTAGCCAGCTGCACAATGGCATGGGTGTGGAGATGGTGAGGGCAGCATGGGCTGTTGAGGAGGCAGGGAAACAAAAGATTCTGGCCATTGGCATTTTTGGCATCCTGCTTTGGACTTCCTGAACTGCAGTCTCACCTAAACTGTGACATTCAGTCTCAGCAATGTGCTAAGTGTGTTAATCATTTCTATAAGTCAGTCCCAGTTAGGTGGGTGGAGTCAGGGTGGCTGCAGTGAGTGGGCCTCCTCGTCTTGCACAAGCTAGTCTTTGCTGGACTATTACTGCCACTCTTGTGTCCTACTGTGACAGGCTTGTCACCATAGGCTGGACCTATAGGCCTGTCAGATGTCTAAATGGCCCCTGCCCAGTACATAGCCATGGAGGAAAGGCCCCCAGTTTCTGGGGAGACTTGTGGTCATATTGATGTGGGCAGCAAGTACGTCCCCTGTGGGCAGGACTGTGGACTCTGTTGAGGTGCTACCTTCTCCATCCATGATTGACTGGGTCAAATGTCTGACAGATGGCCCTCTACATCACCTCTGTTAATAAACTATACCGTCCTAGGCCAGCTGTTTTTGGTGCCACTATTGACAAGGGCTATCTCCTGGCTTGTCTTTTGGAATTGGATCACACAAACCATGGTATTTACCAAGTCCTATCGTGTAGTTTCCACCTGTCCTGCAGAACTAGCTTAACTAGGGTTAGAGCAGGCCTGAGGGCACGACAGGATGTGGCCCTCGAATAACCATTGAGGACTTCAGTCAAGCTGGACAGCCTGTAGCTGCTTCTGAGGCATCCGTCCATCCCTGTCATCTTGGACCCTCTTTCCATTTCCAGCTACAGTGCTGAGTCCACCATCATAGCCCCTTCCCATGCACGCCTATTCAACAACATAGCAAGTAGCAATTGAACTAGATAGGACATTCACACTGGTCATGACGGCCTGCTGTTCCCCCCACCCCCATTACCTGTGACAAACCGTTGTTCTTCCTGGGTAGTTAGTAATCCACTCCCATAGCCTAGATTTTTGTTTTTGTTTTTGTTTTTTCAGACTGAACCCCCTTTTCTAGAGGTACACAGCAGAACAGGATCTGGGGCAGCTTATTTGGACAGAAACAGAACTCTCTCCCTAGAAGACTCTTGGGCAGGCCCAACCTTGCATTGAGGGTCTTTAGAAGGATGGAAGGCAAACCCTTGGCCTTTAAATTCTACCCAACCTTGCCGCCTGTGCAAGCCTGCCTCCCAGCTAAGGCAGACCCTCAGGACCTGTTGGAACACCACAGCTTTATGTGGTTTATTATTTGCTGTCCCTCCCCAACACGGTCTGTTTTGGTAGCAGCTGCAGTGACACAGCTTACAGGAAAAGTCCTTAAAATGCCTGTTTGCTCAAGCTGCCCAAGGAACACATCTAAGCCTCCATGAAGTGGGCTTTTCCCAGCTGACAGGTGTTAGAGATCTGCTGAGGAGTTGCTGGCAGCCCACAATTCCACAGCATTGTGCATCTTCACAAGTGTCACCACCTGCAGGTTTGCCTGGCTCCTGAAGGAGGCCTTTTGAGGACTACCATAGTACTGGGCTATTGCTCTTAGATGTGTATTGCCCCAATGACCTCCAGGAGGCGCAGTTAAGCTGTGGGTCACTCTTTAGGACAATGGGGCCATTTCAACTAGACCCTGCTGTCCATGGTCTGAGGAGTTCCAGGTGCCTAGTTGAGGCTGGGACGAGGAATGGACACCAGGCTGTTGCTTCTCAGGACAGCCCTGGTTTTGAAGAGTGAGATAGATCACTGTGGACACCAAGGAGTGTCAAGGGCTGCTAAGAAGTGGTGCTCTGAAGCTCCGGGGCACTGCCAGGATCTGAAAGTCTGCCTTCCCTTAGTTGGCATCTTGAGAAGGTGTTAAGGACACAGGTGGAGACTGTACAAGGGGTTTTAGTGCTTGTGATGTTAGGGGCAAGAGCTCACCACCCTTGGCATGCCAAGCCCTGGAGTGGCAGTTCCCACTGTCACCTGGCCTGCAGGAGCAGGCATGAGGGCTTGGCAGGATCTTGGTTGTCAACCTGACAGGAACTTGAGCCACCCAGGGACACCAAGAGTGTATCTGTCTTCAGAAGGTTAACCAAAGTAAGCAGAACCATGCTGAATGTGGGGATCACTATTTGGGCTGGGGTCCCAGATGATAAAAAGACACCAAGCCAGGCAGGGGTGGCACACACCTTTAATCCCAGCACTTGGGAGGCAGAAGCAGGTAGATTTCTTGAGTTCAAGACCAGCCTGGTCTACAGAGTGAGTTCCAGGACAGCCAGGGCTACAGAGAGAAATCCTGTCTCGGGGGTGGGGGGGGGAGATAAAATGGCACCAAGCAGAATACCAGAATTTGTCTCTTCTTCCTGACTGTGAGTGCCATGAGTCCAGCTGCCCCATGTTCTCACCACAATGCACACATGACTTTTCATGAACCAAAATAAACCTACCCTTCCCTTTGTTTTAAATCAGGTATTTGTCATAGCAATGAATAACTAATACAGTGTCTTTATAGAAGGGACCTTAGAGGGTCCCCTTACCTCTCCCACATAGGAGGCTGCAACAAGATGACCAGGCATGAGCCAGCCACAGGGTCTCCAAGACCTTGCTTTTGGATTTGTAGCCTCCAGAAGTGTCAGATGAGTCTCTGTTGTTTGTAAGCCATTTCATATATAAAGCAACCCTGATGGGAACTGTAGGTTTCTGGGAAGAGCTGAGGCTTCTCAACAGGACTTGTCTTCCATGGTGTCCAGAGCAGAAACGTGCCTTTGGTGACAGGGAAGGGATCCAGAAGGGCAGGTTGGGTGTGTTTGTGTGACAATGTCTCCTTCCAGGAGACTTTGGCCCCTCTACTAGCCCAGCCCCTTCCCAGCACTACTTCCTGTTCCAGAGTAGTGGGTAAAAACTTCCTGAGGCTGTGTGCTGCCCAGTCTTGGCTGCCCTTCTCTGACCTTTCTCACCTCTCCTTCCCCTCCGAGCTCAGTCAACCTCGAGAGTCCAGAGCCTCCAGGGTGAGTATGGAGTCCTGGCCCTGAGAGCACGTGGACATGGAAGGGCAGCATGGGATAGAAGGTGAAATAGGGCGGGCTGGTCTGGTCGAGCCTTGGCGAGCATCTCATAGGTCAGCCAGTAGACCTATGCTCTGCCATTGCACTCTCGTGATCCCCTCTTCCCCCTTCCCTATCTGCTCTTCTTTCTTCCCCCTCACTCCTCCCACTCATAAGCATGCCTTACTAACCTACAGAGCTTCCTAGGCATGCTTCTCTGTCTTCTTATATCCTCTGATTCTTGCCAGATTTAAGCCAGCTTAACCTGGAAAAATCACCCCATTCTTAGAAGCACACTGCAGCCTCTGGGCCCACTGCAAAGCCCTGGGTGGCGCTGCTCTCTCAGAGGGCCTTTTCTGCTTTGATAGAGAAGGCTGACTGGCCTTGCTGGCTAGGAGCATTTTCTGCGTGTCCTCCTAAAAGGAAGCTTTGAGTCATCCACTGGGTGCTGAAACTCCCAGCCATTCTTTTGTCCTCAAACAACACCCATATAATGCTGCGTCCGGGTTTGGGCCTCTTGGCCCTTTGTCTCAGGGGACATAGGTGTGAGGCTTTCTCAAGAATGTGTGCAGTTCCCCCACCCAGATTATAGCTCAGGCTAGGCTGGCTTTCAGCTCCTGGGATACTTGCTCCTTTGCAGTTGGCCAGGAGTTCACCTGCCAGAAAGGTGTGCCTAGCTTTGGTGGCTGTGATGCAGGTCTGACCAGAGACCAGTTTTTGTGCTTTGTGAATGCTCAGAGCCTGGGTAGGTGTCATGTAAGGACACTTGTGTTTGAACCTATGATTGAATCCTAATTAATCTGGGCTTGTCCCTCATCCTCCAGGCCCAGCAAGGATGCTGAGCAGGAGGCCCACTCAACTTCCTCACACCGTATCGTCATCTCCCAACCTCACTTCATCCTGAAGACACTAGAGTGTCTAGGTTGGTGGCAATCACACTGCCCAGTCCAGTGTCTTAGATGTGGCTGAGATGTCCAGCTTGGAACCTGTCTACCTTGGAGCCTGTGATCCTTTAGGGAGGACCATCTATATACAGGCAGCCTCAACATCCAGACAATGAGATGGCAGATGAACATATAGTGTGGTGGTAATCAGCTGGGGACAGAGCATGGGCTAGCACCCTCAGACATGGTCCTGCAATGTAGGGAGAGAACCTGGAGAATAACATACCCATGGGGCTGGAGGCAAAGCCCTTATAGGACTTTAAGGATTTGAATCTTAACCTCATGGGTAATAGGAAGTTGCCCATAGGGCTGTGTGTGAGATCTCTTTGACTGAAGTCTTGAGGACCTCTAGAAGGCTGTGCAGCCATGTGGGTGGTTGCCTATGTGGAGTGGGAGGCCATGATCCAGTGCAGTCAGGAAACCAGTGAGCTGTGCTGTCCAGTGCTGCACTGGATGCCCTTCCGAGTTAGCCTGAAGAGAAGCAGTCCCTTCCTCTCCTGTCTGTCTAAGGTTGTCTTAATTTCTCTCAGAGCACAGGCTACACACTTATTCAGTGTCCCTAAGGGTACTCTACTTTAAGCTTCTAATTGTTTATTGCTAAACAGAGATACATTGTTTAGCCTGTTAATAGAGTATCCTATAATTTTCTAAGTCACCTGGTAGTTTTAAGTTGCTTCTTCCCTTTTTTTTTTTTCCTGGTAAATGCAGCTTCTGTATATGTATGCTTCAATCCTAGGTGACAAAGGTGTTACTCCTTTTCAGCGTCACCCCCTCCCACCCTTGTGTTCTCTGGCTGCCCCCCCCCCCAGTGCCAGTTTGATAGCAGTGGCAAGAGCCCCACTCTGTCCCTGCCTTGTGTGAGGTTTCCTGTCGGTTACCTGTGGGTACCCTTTATCATGTGTGGGGAGTGTTCTTCCAGTCCTAGATCACTAAGAGTTTTGTCTGTCAGAACAGGGTATTTTGTCAAATATAAATATATCTGTACTTACTGAGGGGATTACATAAATTATATGAATTTCATTTTTCCTATTACATGATGAGTTCTCTGGCAGGAAATGTTAAAATTAGCCTTACACTCCAGGGTGGGCACTGGCTGATGGCGTGCCGTCAGTTTGCCAGGGTACTGGCTGATGGCGTGCCATCGGTTTGCATATTGTTGGGTTTAGTTGCTGTGGGCTTGGGGATGATTTTCGTGGTTGGGTTCATGTGTGACACTGGTCCTAACACCTTTGTGCAGTTCCAGTGAGAGGTCAGGGCCTGCCTTAGAGGGTGCCCTGTGACCTGTTTCTCTGTGAGATTCTGAAAGTTTCATTAGTAGTAGATTCAGTTCACTTTATCCTTAAATGTAGATGGACCTCACTAGGAACACTATCAAGGGGGGGTGTTTCCTTTATAGAAATGTTTTAAATTATGAACTCAAGAACTTTAATGGATGTAAGTGATTCTATTTTTTGATACTGACTTTGGCAAGGGGTGACTTTTAATAAGTTCATCCATTTTATCAAAGTCGCCAGATGTACTAGGTTAAAGCTATTAATACCCTTTTAATCCTAACGTTGTAAGTCTCTCAAGGCTTTTCTTTCATTTCTTGTATTAGTGATTTGTACCTGTTTTTATTTGAGCAATCTAACCAGAAGACTGCTGGGTTTATTGACCTTTACAAATAACTACACCCCCACACCCCTGCCCCACCCAAGATCTCCCTAAATCGGCTAGACTGCCACTGAAAGTCCCACAGGCCAGAGCGGCCTTGAACTCAGTGACTTTCCTCCTTAAGGCCCCAGCAAGCTGAGGTTACAGGCCTTCACCACTAGGCCCAGGTTACAACAGCTTTTAAAACCCACTTTTGTGTTGAAGAGATGGCTCAGTGGTGAAGAACACTGACTGTGCAGCCAGAGGACCTGGGTTCATTCCTAGCACTCACATGGCAGCTCACAACTGTCCGTTACTCCAGCTTAGACGTAAAACCATTTTCTTTGTTTTTTGTTCTGACACATCAAATTAACATTTTTTCTTTCATTTTTCCTTTCTTCTGTTTGTTTGGGTCAGTTTGTTGTTTTTCCAGCCTCCTAAAGTGGAATCTCAGCTCCTGAAATAAACATGGAAACCACAAATTGCCCTGTAAGAGCAGCGCTGACTTCTCCCTAAGTATTGATAAGTTCCATTCTCCCTGTCATTCTATGCTTTCTATGGCTCTTCCAGTCATCATTGATCTGTGGATTGTTTCTAAATGTGGTGTTTTGGGAGCATTTAAAGTTAAAATTTTAAAAATACATATATTTTGATTTGTTTTTGAGACATGGTCTCACTTTGGAGTCCAGGTTAGTCTTGGACATATAGCCATTCCCCTACCTCACCCTCACATGTACTGGGAGAGCGAACATGTGCCACCACACCCAACTTTTTGGGCTTTCTTTAGATGCTCTTTGTTACTGATTTCTAGTTAAGTTCTGTTATATTTAAGGAACATACTCTCTCTATAAACTTAAAGCCTTTTAAAAACTACTGTGTTTGTGTGTGCGAACATGTGCAAGCATGCGTGAGTTTCGGTCCCCATGGAGGCCAGGATATCGGCTCCCTCTGGAGCTGGACCCCGTGGAGGTCAGGATGTCGGCTCCCTCTGGAGCTGGAGGCTATTAGCCACACAACATAGGAGCTGAACTTGGGTCCTCTGGAAGAATAAAATGTGTGCTCCTAACCTCCGAAGCATCGCACCAGCCCCCTTTCAATGCTTTTGCTTTAGTTTTTTGAGACAAGCTCTTGTATGTTGCCCAGGCTGGTCTTGAACTAGTGATCTTTTTGCCTCAGCTTCATGAGTGTGGGGGATTACAGACATATGCCACAGTACCAGACTTGAAGCCTTTTAACTTTACTTCCCTTACAGCCTGACATGTTGCCTGCTTTGAGAATGTTCTATATGTATTTAATGAAAATCTTTGTCCCACTGTGGCTAGGTGTGGTGTCCTATAAATTCCATTCAGGACAGATCCAGTGTAACATGTCCTGACTAACTTTTGGTTGCCTGTTCTGAGTTCCTGTGAAAGTCGTTAAAACTTAGTGCCAGTCTATTTGGCATTAACACACCCAAGCAAGCTTTCTTACAACTCATGCCCAAATCTTACAACTTCTCTACTGTTTTATATTGTTTTTTCTTTTACTCTTTTCTTTGTATTTAAAGTGAGTATCACACAGTCAGCATATTGTTACTTCCTGGTTTTAGAATTCACTTTAACAATCTTTGCTTTTATTTTATTTCTAGCAGGTGTTTGTGTGCATGCAGGTGAGCATGTGCCACACACACACACACACACACACACACACGCACACGCACACGCACACAGTGTTAGAGGACAACCGTCAGGAGTCAGTGCTGCCTTTCACCCTTTTCTGAGGGAGATCCCTCTTGTTCCTTCATTGCATGCTCCAGGCCTGCTGGCACATGATGAGCTTCTGGATATTCTCCTGTCTCCACCTTCCATCTCCCATTGAAGTGCTAGGACTACTGATGCGTGCTACTGCATTCCCACGAGCTCCAGGATAGAGCCCAGACTATCCATCTTTCATGGCCAGTGTTCTTACCTGCTGGGCCATCTCCTCTGCTTGTCTTTGCCTTTTAATTGGAGTGTTTATACCAGGCTACATTTATGTAATTGCTGATACTATTTGGTTTGAATTGACCACCTTTGTTTTCTGTTTTTTTGTTTTGTTTTGTTTTGTTTTGTTTTGTTTTGTTTTGTTTTGTT
>JADRCC010308529.1:0-10321 GCA_019843855.1 Hylomyscus alleni | reverse complement strand
ATGGCTGAGAAGCACCTAAAGAAATGTTCAACATCCTTAGTCATCAGAGAAATGCAAATCAAAACAACTCTGAGATTCCACCTCACACCAGTCAGATTGGCTAGAATAAAAAACTCAGGTGACAGCAAATGCTGGAGAGGTTGTGGAGAAAGAGGAACACTCCTTCATTGCTGGTGGGATTGCAAGCTGGTACAACCACTCTGGAAATCAGTTTGGCGTTTTCTCCGGAAATTGGACATAGTTCTACCGCAGGACCCAGCTATACCACTCCTGGGCATATACCCTAAAGATGCTCCAACATGTAATAAGGATACATGCTCCACCATGTTCATAGCAGCCTTATTTATAATAGCTAGAAACTGGAAACAACCCAGATGTCCTTCAACAGAGGAATGGATACAGAAACTATGGTACATCTACACAATGGAGTACTACTCAGCTATCAAAAACAATGAATTTATGAAATTCTTAGGGAAATGGATGGATCTGGAGAATATCATCCTGAGTGAGGTAACCCAATCACAAAAGAACACACATGGTATACACTCTCTGATAAGTGGTTATTAGCCCAGAAGTTCAGAATACACAAAGTATAACCCACAAACTGTAAGAAACTCAAGAAAAAGGAAGACATTTCATTCCTTCTTAAAAGGGGGAATAAAATACCCATGCAAGGAGTTGCAGAGACTAACTATGGAGCAGAGACTGAAGGAAGGGCACTCCAGCCTGATATAGCTGTCTCTTGAGAGGCTCTGACAGTGCCTGACTAATACAGAAGTAGAGGCTCACAACCATCCATTGAACTGAGTACAGGGTACTCAATGAAGGAGTTAGAGAAAGAACCAATGGAGTTGAAGGGTTTGCAGCCTCTTGGGACAAACAACAATATGGACTGACCAATGCCCTCAGAGACTATACATGGTGGGACTGTTGGTTCTGGCAGCATGTGTATAGTAGAGGATCACAAAGTTGGTCATCAGTGGGAGGAGAGGCCCTTGGCCCTGTGAAGGTTCTGTGCCCCAGTGTAGGGGAATGACAGGGCGGATAAGTGGGAGAAGGTGGGGTGGCAGGCACGGGGAGGGGGGAGGCAATAGGCGTTTGTTCTTGTTGTTTTTGTTTGTTCATTAAAACAATAAAAAAAAAAGAATTAATTAATAAATGAATAAATGGAAAAAATACTTTACCTAAATATTCAGCTGCTCATCCATCACTTACTATTTTTTTTCTTTTGAGACAGGGTTTCTCTGTATAGTCCTGACTGCCCTGGAACTCACTCCATAGACCAGGCTGGCCTCGAACTCAGAAATCCACCTGCCTCTGCCTCCCAAGTGCTGGGATTAAAGGCTTGAGCCACCACTGCCCAGCTACTATCCTTTTTAGATACTTATAATGGGAAGTGACAGAGATGGTTCCTTGGTAATGTACTTGCTTTACAAGCGTGAGCACCAGAGCTCAAGCCCAGGCATGCTGGTGCTCTGCTATATTCCCAGCTCTTGAAAGGCAGAAACATAGGCTTCTTTGGCATTTTCTGGCTAGGCAGTCTAACAAAACTTGTGAGCTCTAATTTCAGTAATAGATACTACCTCAAAAAATAAGGTGGGGTAAAACTGAAGAAGACATTCTATGTCAACAACTGGTTACACACGCACGGCACATGCAAACCACATACAGTTCATACATACATGAACTGGCATATCCACAGGGAAAAAAAGCCAACTGCACTCTGAACTTTGAGTGGACTGTGTCTATAATAACAGCAGTAGAGAAGACAGGTCAGCATAATTATTCATTCAAGATTAGCATGAACTGCATAGTGAGTTCCAAACCAACTGGGATTACATATGAAGATCTTGTTTTGCAAACTGAATAAATATTCCAACCCTTCCCCCAGTAGCATTCTGCCCTCATTATAAACTATCCGAAATTCTTCCTAGGAGTAGAAGAGATGCTAGTTTTCTACAATTTCTATGAAAGTTTCTGGTGAATTATAGAGGAAAAACTGAGGCAAAACGTGAACATGGAATATTGTCTTTAATGTGAAAATATTGTGTTAGCACTTTCCATTAACTATTTCAGTTGAAACTTAGGAACTTGCAGTTGGCATTAAATGTCTTAGGCTAATTGTCACGACAGAGGATCATGTCTTTAAATTGGGTCTGGGTAACTATGTGTTATGGCTTTTAGTCAAATGCATGGAACCATTATTCCTTCCTTTTCATGCCCTAATTAGGTATTTCTTTAATATGAATACTACAATGAGATTTTTCTAGGTCCTATTCATTACCCAAGTCCAAGCTCACACACATCTTCATATTTAGAAACTAGTTCAACCAACATTTCAAAACTTGCTTAAAAAAAAAAAGCCCCATACCCTGTAAGGTCTGTAGTATCTCCAGTTTGCTCTGTTACTGGGCTTTGAGCCACTGGCAGAGGAGTGTGGGGAGACTTGGGAAGTTTTGACTGTGCTTACCCCATGTCAGGCCCCAGGCCCCAGGTGGGTGTCTGCCTATGGGAAACCACAGGACACTTCTCAGAGAGTGGGGGAAGACAGTCTAAGGTCCCAGGGATAGTCAGATCTGGCTCTGTAGTCCCTGTGCCTGCTGAGAGGCCTGGGCTGTCTGGTTCTCAGGCTCTTGGGCACCCAGCCACCACCACTAGGAGCTGTGAAAGAGCTAAGAAAGGAGTGGGAGCCTGAGGACTGGTTCTAGAACCAGGTCTAAAGAGAAAAGAAGAGAGAGTTCCAGCTGGGTCCCTTGGTGAGGAGAGCACTCAGCTTGGGTGGTTTGGCTTGGTGGAGCCCCCCTCCCCACGCCCCAAGTGGCCCAAGCATGCCTGGGCTTGAGCTCTGGTTCTCATGTTTATAAAACAAGTACATTACCAAGGAACTATCTCTCTTACTCCCCATTATAGGTATTTAAAAAGGATAGTAATTGATGGATGAGCAGCTGAATTATCAATGTACATGAGTATATAGTTTTCTGCTTATGCCTATTTTACCTGAATATTCTATTTAACATTGTGCTTGCAAGTGTATTGTTATGTTGAATAAATATTTAAGATAATTTTGTCTTATTTAGTATTTGTTATATTTTTCATATGTAATATCTAGCTATAATTCCTTTCATCTAATACAGGATTTGTTTTTTCTTTGGAATATGTGAACTGTTACTTTTAAGCTATCTACATTAGCATTGATGATGTGAATCCCCTATGTGCACACATTTCTACCATGTTTCTCCTTTTTCTTTTATGACTGTTTATATTGCTATGCTTGGCAAAATTATGTTTGCTGTAACATTTGCATATTTTTAGGGTTAGTATTAACACTTTTATATTGTTTCTTTTTTGTTATTGTTTTCAATTCACCTTTGCAATTTCTTTATTAGTTTTACACTCATATATTTTGTTCTAATAATATCTTTTAAAATTTCAATTTCTAAGTTTCTGAAGATTTTTAGTGACTCTTCAGAGTTTCTATTTTTTAACTTTCAATAACTTATATGGACAAGTTTACTACTTTAATGTTAATAGTAAAATATTACAACTTTGAATTTTTCCTTAATCACCCAGATATAATATCAACTATATCTACATATGGTCATTTTTTTTCAAAGAATAAATTTGTAATGGTCTGGAAGTGTAGAATGATCCAGTATCTTTCAAAAGATCCATAATCAATAATTATTTATAATAAACTATATTAGGAGAAAGAAACTAGAACAGAACATAAGAATATAAAGACAAAGAGCCATAATATCACCACATTGAAGTGAAATATGCATGTGATACTTCTTTTAAAATTAAGAAGGGAAGTACATTTATCATACTGTATTTCATATTCATTATTAACTCATCAGTATCTTATATAATAAAATACTGGTATACATAGCAAAAGAATTGTTTAGTAAAATTCATTATGAGAAGTTTCCCACATTGTTTCCAGGTTCCAGACAATCTCTATTCTCTATAACAATGCTTCCCTTTGTTCTGAATACAGAATAACATTTTATAACACTGCCCATGCTGTTTTTATAATACTGCATGGGGTTCAGTGTTATTTAATGAGGCATTTCTCTTCATCAATCTGAGAGGCTCAGAAATGTTTTCATGCTGTGCACAAAGATGAGAGTTTATAGAATATGCTTGACTGTAAAATTTCTCTATTTTTATGCAAACATAAATCAATAGACTTGTGAAGTTGATGATCACTTAATGTTTGGCTCACAGTTTGCCTGCGAGTATTTAGGTGAACAAGTGAGAAAGAATACTCATGCACTATTAATTAGGTTTGAATTTTTTTCTAATTATGTAGAACTCCTCTTTTTTTCACTAGTAGAAGTAAGAAAAAAGTGAATCAATCGAATATTGTTGCTTTTGATTTTCTATTCTATGTAGACTTTTACTTCTTGGGTTTTTTCGTGACTACTTTCCACTATGATTTTATCTACATGATGAAGAATTTATTAGCAAGGTAGTATGATGCTACAGTATAAGCATCTATAAATCCCATTTTGTTAAACGATGAAAAAGAGAATGACAGGGTAGCAAAGGGTTCAAGCTTTAACACCATAATAGAACATTGCCATCCACGGATGTTCTTGTCTCATTCATAACTCTCCTGGAATGCATACAGGTCATCCACTCAAGGGCAAATGCGACTGAATACAGTTTTACATGCCACATGTTACCACTAAATCAGCTGTGGTGTAATCTCCAGCATGCTAGGCTAAACTCACACTAACTTTTGACTGATAGAAACAGCAAATGGAAAAAGGAATATCATAGGGCAATTTGTATTGTATCTTTGTGTTTACATAATGATGGAATTTATTTCGCCATGCCTCTGATTCACCTATCTTCCTGTCATCAAGACAGAGCACATTCCAAATCATTCAAAGCTTCACCATGCCCAGTGTTGGATCCCATGTCTAATGCAATTTGCTTCTAGAAGTATTCTTGTTATGACCTATGTAAGGGTATTATCCAGAACCGATTTGTATGCCTTACCTTATTTTTCCACTGAGTAGATCTGAACTATACTTAGAATTTTGTACATAATTTGGGGTTATTTCTTAGGAATCAGTCAAAACATAAAGACAGATTTATATTTTCAGTATACAAAAATAGCAAACAGGGGACTTTTTAATAGCATCTGCTTTGTTGAATTTCTAAACTGCATCTTAAACCAAAGCAATGAAGTTACATCTTAATAGTTAAGCCAAGAATTCTACTTGTGGTCAAATGATTCACTCATTACCATTAGCATACATATTTGGGAAATGTGGCCATTGTGTTCCCAGCTGGCAGCTTTTACAAACATCTGGGTTATTAACATCAGAATCAGCAATCTAGAGAATTGTTCTTCTAACACATCCAGCTAATCCAAAGCCCAAATTAGTTCTTTTCCAAACCCACCTGCAGTAAAATCTAGCGATCAAGCAGTTTACCCTTGCATAGAGTTATTGGAATTATGTGTAAGTGTACACGAGGATTAAACATGTCAGAAAAACTGAAGAGTACTTTTGAAAGTTGAAGGTCAAACACCAATAATCTGTACTTGCCCTTGATAAATTCTAGTGAAGACTCAGTGACCCTGCCCACTCTACAGCCCAAAATACTAGTAGAAATGAGATAAACTGTATTCATGGTTTAAGAAATATCTCATCATATATATAATTGACATCTATCTATATTGAAAAAATATTTAAATCAGTCCTCCCATGTAATAACAAGAATCTGCAACATTTTCACGTACAAAAGACTATACAAACCAAGAGAAAACAATGAGACTAATATGCACAAAACTAACTTACAAAGAAAAATAGGTAAATTGATTTTTCTAAAAGTAAGACACAAACATGAGATTTTTTTATTATGTTCTGTAAAAAGGTTTTTTAAAACCAATAATGAATTTGCTAGAATGTATATTTCAATGATGGCAAGCAAATGGTTCCTATTTACAATAATTATTTTTGACAAGACACAACTATGTTTAAAATACGCAGGTCATTTTGCAAATTAGATTGGAAAAGATTTATCTTCTGAAAATTCTAAACATCAACTTAAAATTTGTATCAATGTTAGTTGGTGTGGAAAGGTGAACTGAGTAAACCCTAAATGTGTTACAAGATAAGATTAGAAATCATTATCTGGGATTCTAGGCATTTCCTGAGGAAAACATAACTTGTGAAAGTCTGTTTAGAATACGTCCCAGAACAATCTTAAAGCATGAATGGAAGCATTCTCACTGATTGAAGGAGAATGTTGCGTTTAGAATGGTATGTGAAATATGTATTTGATGGAGATACATACATGCAAGATTTATCAAAGATGAGAAATATAAACAATGATCTTTTGGCAATCCTGGAACATTTGAGCATTCTCTAAATTTCTTCAATCCCATTAATTATTGATATCACAGTAAAGCAACACCATTTTTATTCCAGCTACTCATGGACTTTTGAGGACGATTTTGTTGTACTTCTATACAGTAGTCATTTAGTTCACTTAGCATTTCATATAAACGTGGTTTTTTTTTTCTATTAATTCTACCAACGGACTTTAAGTGTTTGAAGAAGGAGGTTAGGATAAGATGACCTCTCTAGCGTCTCATTAGCACCCACCATGCTTCACTCATAAGGGCATTAATAAAACTTTTACAATAAATGAACAAATACATCCTCAAGCAAGGTCTGGATAAATTCATAAAAGGAGAACAGAAATTGTTCTGATTAAGTTTAATTATCAAAGGCTACTTCAAGTTAAGCTAAATGCCACAGGTATTTAATGAATTTCTACCTCTTAAATTAAAACAGCTCATCCAGAACCATGCACACTGTGAGCCCTCAATTACTATTGATTGAGATAATTCTATGAGAGGCATGAGTTCAGTCAGTAAATTGCAGAAACTCTCAATTCAAGCAAATGCTTTTAGTATGTATAGAACATCCACTTTTAATAAAAAAAAAAAGCTTTATGTATCTTGAAATGGTAACAAAGATGAAAAAGATGATTTCTGAAAAATGCTTTTGATTCCAAAGAACAATGTATATAAGTTGAAATGTTAGTATTATGCTTTCATTTCAATTTCAAGAGAAAAAACATTAGGAAAGTGATGTTTATGTGTTTCCTCTGAATATCAAGAAAGTGAATAAAGAAAATATAATTTAAACTATATATTTAGTGCTATAAACTTTTTAAAATTCTTATAGTATCACACATTTCTTATAGTATCACACATTACTCATGGTACATCACACATTTTATGGTTATTTTTGATAATATTCAATACAGTTTTATGATAATCTCAGTAAACTGGCTTGTTGAAGTGCTAGTTAGCTCTTCTAATAAGAAAAGAAAGTGTTTTAAGAAGGACAGTACAGCATTTTAGAATTATCCAGGAAAGGCTATAAGCCATGTATAAGTTAATTTTACAAACTGGAATATATGACACAACCTGTTATCTGATGAACTATTCCACATAACTAGATATAACTTTCTTCAATCAAACATTTCAATGTTTTTAAAAGATGTTTTCAAAATGTTTACAAATCTCTCTCTTATATATATATGTATATATCAATGATCTTAATAAAATAGCTGAAATGAGAAATTAGACTAGTTACACTTCTAAGGAATGTATTAAAATAAATAATTAATATCAACTTTTAAAATTGGAACACTGTATATAGTATGTAAAATAATTTTAAGTTTAAGGGAAAAGCTTATAAAATAATTTCAAATAAACATTGTCATTCTTAGATGTGTCAACATTTATACTCAGGGACTTAAGTCAGTCTCACTGTCTGAAGAATCATTCAAAATGGAGGTATACACAAGGAAGACCTGAGTTGGGTACTTCAGATATTTCAGAAGCTCATTTACAAACTTCCTAAATCTTATACCCTAGCAACACTTAAATGCACATCTCAACAATATTATTAATTTTCACTAGTTATGAACTTCCTAATTTTCTAGGTATATGAATATATAAATTTATATTTCCTAATATCTTAATCATTGAACATGAAAATAGTCCACAACACAGCACAAAAATGTACAGGAACTTTCCCTGAATTCACTTTTTAAGATTTTGCACAATATCTGATTGGCAACACAGTAGATGTGCATTAACAGAAACAAATACCATTAAGGACAAGACATCATGAAGCAGAAAATTCAGCATTCGGAAAATGTTTGCTTCCAGCATAGGGAGCTGAATATTTAATTTCATTTGTGTGTCACAAAGATGCTGACTCAGAGCTGGAAAGTTCATGAGAATGTAGTCTTTAATCTCAGTGTCGTAAAAGTAAACATGTGTTCCCCAGTTTAGTATATTCAAAAGACATAAAAGATGAACTGAACATTTGTGGTCATCTGTTCACACAAATTATAGATGATTTTTACTTATTGTGGTTTTCTTTGAAGACTAGATAAGCTGGAATTTTGTTTAACATGCTACATCTGGAAGAAAGGCACCAGGATATAAGGCATTCACTGGTGATCCATTTTTTAACTTTAACTTTAGGTTTTTATTTAAATTTAATTTAAAATTGTTTAGTGGTTCATTTTTGTTTTTGTTTTTGTTTTTGTTTTACAGCTCTCTTAAGAATGATAGTGGGCAAATAAGTTTAAGAA
This sequence comes from Hylomyscus alleni, assembly GCA_019843855.1. Taxonomy (NCBI): domain Eukaryota; kingdom Metazoa; phylum Chordata; class Mammalia; order Rodentia; family Muridae; genus Hylomyscus; species Hylomyscus alleni. The sequence goes on along the minus strand of JADRCC010308529.1, from coordinate 1,684 downwards.
AAAGCAATTACTTCAAATTTTATTTCTTTTCTCTTTTTATTGATTATTTTATGTATTTACATTTCAAATGTGATCCTGTTTCCCAGTTTCCCCTCCAGAGACCCTCTCCCATTCCCTTTCTACCTGCTTCTATGAAGATACTCCCCCCTCCACCCACCCTTACTGCTCTGACATTCCCCTACACTGGGGAATCAATCCTTCACAGGACCAAGGCCTTCTCCTTTATTGATGCCAGACAATGCTTTCCTCTACTACATATTCAGCTAGAACTATGGGTCCCTTCATGTGTACTCTTTGGTTGGTAGCTTAGTCCTCAGGAGCTCTGCGGGTACCTCATACAGGAATAGTGGGAGACTCTAACACTCCATTCTCATCAATGGATCGGTCATGAAAACAGAGACACAGTGAAACTAACAGAAGCATTGAGCCAAATGGATTTAATAGGTATCTATAGAACATTTCATCCCAAAACAAAATGAATAACTTTCTTCTCAGCACCTCATGGTACCTTCTCCAAAACTGAACATGTAATTGGTCACAAAACAGGCTTCAACAGATACAAGAAGATTGAAATAATCCCATGCATCCCATCAGATTACCACAGACGAAGGCTGGTCCTCAATAGTAACAAAAACAACGGCAAGCCCACATACACAGGAAGCTGAACAAGGCTCTACTCAATGATAACTTGATCAAGGAAGAAGGAAGAAAGAAATTAAAGACTTTTTAGAAGTCAATGAAAATGAAGACAGAACAAACCCAAACTTCTGAGACACAATAAAAGCTGTGCTAAGAGGAAAACTCATAGCTCTGGGTGCCTCCAAAAAGAAACTGGATAGAACATACACTAGCAGTTTGACAGCACAACTGAAAGCTCTAGAACAAAAGGAAGCAAACACATCCAAGGCGAGTAGACAGCAGGAAATAATCAAACAGGGTGAAATAAATCAAGTAGAAACAAAAATAATTATACAAAGAATCAACAAAAACTGGAGCTGATTCTTTGAGAAAATCAACATGATAGATAAACCCTTAGTCAAACTAACTAGAGGGCACAGAGACAGTTTTCAAATTAACAATAACAGAAATGCAAAGGGAGACATAAGAATGGAACCTGAGGAAATCCAAAAAAAAAAATCATCATATCCTATTATAAAAGTCTATACTCAACAAAACTGGAAAATATGAATGAAATGGACAACTTTCTAGAGATATACTAGCTGCCAAACTTAAATCAGGATCAGAGAAAACATCTAAATAGGCCCATAACCTCTAAAGAAATAGAAGCAGTCATTAAAAGTCTCCCAAACAGAAAAGGTACAGGACCAGATGGTTTTAGTGCAGAATTCTTTCAGACCTTCAAAGGAGACCTAAAACCAATATTCTTCAAACTATTCCACAAAATAGAATCAGAAGAAACACTCCCTAATTCATTCCATGAAGCCAAAATTACATTTATACCTAAACCACACAAAGACCCAACAAAGAAAGAAAACTTCAGACCAATTTCCCTTGTGAATATTGATGCAAAAATACTCAAAAAAATTCTTGCAAACTGAATCCAAGGCCACATTAAAAAGATCATTCACCATGGTCATCATCCCAGGGATGATGTTTCAATTACTTCAAATTTTAAATGTGTGTGTGTGTGTGTGTGTGTGTGTGTGTGTGTGTGTGTGTGTGT
>JADRCC010308497.1:0-10065 GCA_019843855.1 Hylomyscus alleni | reverse complement strand
TTTTTTTTTATATCGGTTGAGACTTGTTTTGTGTTAGAGTAAGTTCCATGAGGTGTAGAGAAGAAAGTATATTCTTTTGTGTTTAGATGAAATTCCCTGTAAATTCTTTTGTGTTTGGATGAAATTCTCTGTAAATATCTTTTAGGTTCATTTTCTTTATAAAGTCAGTTAGCTCCAGCATTCCTCTGGTTAGATTTTGTCTAGATGACCTGTCTACTGATCAAAGTGGCATATTGAAGTCTCCCACTACAAGTTCATGGGAGTAAATACGTGATTTAAGCAGTAGTAGTGTTGCCTTTTCCTTCTTTGGTGCCCTTGTGTCTTGGGCACAGATGTTGAGGATTAAAATATCATCGTGGTGAAGCTTTCCTTTGATGAGTATATACTATCCTTCCCTATCTTTTCTGATTTGTTTTGAAGTTCATTTTGTCAGATATTACAATGGCTATACAAGTTTGCTTCTTAGTTTGCTTGGAATATCATTTTCCAATTCTTTAATCTGAGTAAATTTCTATCCTTTATATTGAAGAGTATTTATTGGATGTCTCAGAGGTACGGGTTCCATGTTCACATCTATTCTACTAGTCTGTGGAAAGCTTTTGAGGCCACTTCTAGAAACTTGCAGGAGTTTGACATTGGACCAGGACAGGGAAGTAGGTTTCAGGCAGGAATTTGACTTTAAGCTCAAGATAAATATAGCTGAGGAACATGTTCTTTGTATCTTGATGTGTCTTGTTAAGATCCCAAATACAGTAATTATGGGAACTTCTGTCTATGCTTTGTTTGTTTCTTACCTACTTTCTTTATAACTTAAGACTGATCATATTCTTCGTATGTAACTATAATGATGTAAAAGCAAACTGGATTAAAAAATAAATCTGCTTCAGCCTCAGCACTGGCTGGATTCATGCTATACAGTGTTGTCTAATTGTCTTTTTTCTTTTCAATACTCCCTCCCGCCCTGGAGAACCCATTGACTAATGTTGAAGTGTGTTTGTTGAATGTCCCAGAAGTATGAATCCCATCTTCCCATCTATTCTATTAGTCTGTGTCCTTTTATTTGGAATTTAGGCCATTAATATTGAGAGAAATCAATAACCAATGATTGTAGATTTCTGATATTTTGTTATTATTGTTTTGTTTGTTTGTTGGCAGTGATGGTAGTGCTGTTGCTGTTCATGGTGTGCGTGTGTGCGTGTATGTGTGTGTGTGTGTGTGTTTATGTGTGTGTGCTTTTCCCCTTTTGATTTCAGTGGTCTGTGCTTATTTATTCCTGTGTGTAGTTAACCTTAGGTTGAAGCTTTCTTTCTTCTGCCTTCTGTAGTGCTTAGTTTGAGATAAATATTGATTAAACTTGGCTCCATGATGTAATGTCTTATTTCCTTCACCTATAATTAAAACTTTTGTTGAAATAGTAGTTTGGCCCTGGCTCTCTGGTCTCTTAAAATCTGCAGAATCATGCCCTCTGGCTTGCAGAGTATTCACTGCGAAATAAGGTGTAATTCTCATAGGTTTCCCTGGATATTGTTATTTGATATTTTCTAATAATATTCTTTTTTTGTTCTTTATGTTTAGTGTTTTGATTATTCTGTGCCAAGGGGACTTTCTTTCCTGGTACAATCTATTTGTGTTCTGTAAGCTTCTTGTTCCTTTGAGGCATTCCTTTCTTTAAGTCAGGAACAATTTCTTCTAAGATTTTGTTGAAAATATTTTCTGTGTCTTTGATCTAGGTTTCTTCTTTTTGCTCTATTTCTATCATTCTTAACTTTTGTCTTTTTATATTGTGCCAGATTTCCTGGATGTTTTGTGTCAACTTTTTAGATTCAACACTTACTTTGACCAATGTACTCATTTCTTCTATCATGTCCTCAATGTATGGAATTCTTTCTTTTATCTCTTGTATTCTGTTGATGAAGCTTCCTTTTGTAGTCCCTGTCAACTTTCTAAGTTTTTCATTTCCAGAATTTCTTCACTTTCAGTTTACTTTACTAATTCTACTTCCATTTTTTAGATCTTCAACTATTTTACTCATTTTCTTGAACTGCTTGTTTGTGCTTTCCTGGATTGGATTTCTTTAAGGAATATATTTATTTCCTCTTTTAGCAACTGTATGATATTCATAAAAGCTGTTTTAAGGCTCCACTGGCCGGTTTTGTGTGTCAACTTGACACAAGCTGGAGTTATCACAGAGAAAGAAGCCTCCCTTGAGGAAACGCCTCCATGAGATCCAGATGTAAGACATTTTCTCAATTAGTGATTAAAGGTGAGAGGGAGGGACCATTGTGAGTGGTGCCATTGCTAAGCTAGTGGTCCTAGGTTCTATAAGAAAGCAAGTTGAGCAAGCCAGGGGAAGCAATCCAGTAAGCAACATCCCTCCATGAATTCTGCATCAGTTCCTGCTTCAGAGTTCCTACTCTGTGTGAGTTCTAGTCCTGAATTACTTTGGTGATGAACAGCAATGTGGAAGTATAAGCTGAATAAGCCCTTTCCTTGCCAACTTGCTTCTTGGTCATGATGTTTTGTGCAGAAATAGAAAACCTGACTAAGATAAAGTTCTTTTTCTTGTGCTTCAGCTATTGGAATATTCAGGGACTGTCATTTTAGGGTTACTAGCTCTAGTGTGGACACATTTCCTGCTCTTATTGCTTTTTGTTTTTATGCTGATATCTAGGCATGTGAGATTGGGACAATTATATTTCTAGATCCTGATGTCTGGTTTTGTCTTTGTTGGGTGGTGTTTGTTCCTTGATTTCCATTTCCTCTCTGGATTTTAGGAAAATGTGATTATTGTGTGCTGCCCAGTAAGAAATTTTCTGTGGATTTGATAGGTGTAGCCATTGTTGTTTCTGGGAATTGGGAACAGGGATAGGTTCAGGGTCCAAAATTTTACAGGAGGGAGGAGAGCAAGATTGTTCAATCAGAATTTGCTTATTTCTCCTCCTTGGAGTGAAGGGAGACAGTAAAGAGAGTCGCCATAGACAGTCTGCTATAGTGCTAGAGATGATGGAGCATTGATCTTGATGAATGGAAGGAAAGAGAAAGATCTGCAGCTAGCCTGCCTGCTTCCATGGCAAGTATAACAGAATATTTTTTGATGTGCCTCATCTATATTTGTTTAATGTGTAGCTTTTTTAATTTTAATTTTTTATTTCCTTTACATCTCAATCAGACCCCCTCTCCTTCCTCTTTTCCCAATTCCACCTTACCAATCCCTCCCACAATTTCCCCCTTCTCCTCAGATAAGGGAAGCCCCCCCTTGGTTTTACCCCACCCTGGGCCTCTAGTCCCAGCTGGTCTAGGCACATCTTCCCCAGTGAGGTCCAATTAGGCAGTGGAAGTAGTGAGGGCAAGGATTCAATGGCAGGGGAGAGAGACCAAGACAATCTCCCCTCCACTTCTTAGGGGATCCACATGAAGACTAAGCTGAACATTTGCTACAAATGTATAGGGGGCATATGTCCTTTGTACTCCCTGGTTGGTGGCCAAGCTCTTTGAATCCCCATGGTTTCAGGTTATTTGACTCTATGGGTCTTCTTGTGGTATGTTTGACCCTTCCAATTTGCTCATTCCTATCTCCTATGTTTCCATAAGGCTCCCTGGGCTCTGCCTGATGTTTGGCTGTTGGTTTCTGAGTCTGCCTCAATCTGATGCTGGATGAAGTTAGGAAAGATCTGGCCATGCAACTGCTTCAAGCTACTTTCTCTTCTCCTTCCACTAGACTCTTTGTTGTTCTTTGACCTTTCCAGGCACAATCTGGCTTTGAAGCTCTGGTTCTTGTGTACTTTCCTTATTGTGGTAGTCCTCAAAGTATATGCAAGGGTAAATTTATTTTATTTATGCTTTGGAAAAATACTAGCAACTCAATGTAAGTTTTTATTTTTTTTTTACCTTTTTGTTTGAAAGTGCTCTCTTCCTATTTATATCATTCATGGCCCCTCATTCTCCTCTAGTCTTTCTTGTTCTCAATCATACAGCAGTTTCTAACTTAAGCTATAATTATTTCATACATCAATTATTGTTTTAGTTCCATAGTGTAAAGTATTAATAATCATTACTAATTATTGATTGTCAGCTGATATATTCCAACTATTGAGACTTATCATTAACATTGGAGGTGGTTGATAGCCTTTTTCTGATGAGTAGAGAATCAACTAATTACTTCAGGTTCTTTTATTCATTTCAGGATCAGATTTATTGGCTTGCTTAGGAGCAAAAAAATTACTGTACAAAGTAATTAGCTTCATTATGACATTTTAATTCCAGCATGTACTTTAAACATGCTTAACTTCATTACTCTTTTGTACCACTCTCCCTTTCTGATAGTTCTCTTCTTCTTCTAAATATCCCTGCTTCTACCATCATCATTATCATCATCATCATCATCATCATCATCATCATCATCATCATCTTTGTTATCATCACACATACATGTCTCACACATGTCTGAGTCATGCTTATTATTTTGCTTAATGTGATGGTTTACAGTTATAATGGTTTTTATGGCAATGTCAAAATGTGGATTTTTATGACTGAATGAAATTGTACTATGTATATATACATGGCATTTTCTTTATTGATTCATCTATTGATAGACTCCTAGGCTAATTTTGTACCCTAGTATTGTAAATAGTGCTGTGGTAAACATAGACATTCTGGTATGTCTGTCTTAGTATTGTAAGACATTGTAGCATTTTTTCATGATGTTAGTTATGCATGTCATAAAAAGATTCCTCTCCACCGTAGAAATTGTTTGCAAGGATTTTTCCTGTAGAACTAAGTTTGATCTTTCTTCAATAATTTCACTTTCCCCCCTACAAGGTTGTTTTCATCAAAAAATCTTATTTTAAGGTTAACTTACTATGCGCGTATAGCTTTAAAAATTACATCTCCTTATTTCACATGTTATGCACTCATTTTTTTTCTAAGTAAACTTATGGCTCAGTTCTCCTGCAGTACACTGGGATTCCAACAGGAAGTTTTTAAAGACCAGGATCCTTATTTCCATATGCATTCCACTCTTTGATTAGTGTTTCTACAACAGAAAGTTTTGCAAAAGCTAGAAAGTAAGTTGGATATATAAAATGTATTATATAATAAACAAATCTAAAATATTTATGATATTTACTGATTATTAATTCTAAAGGGGCTTTTAGAAATCATATTCACCAGTGACTTTGCGCATTCTCTCTCTCTCTTTCTCTTTCTCTCTCTCCCCCTCTCTCTGTGTGTATGTATACATATACACACATGTGCCTGTGAGCATCCAGAGACTAGGCAAATGACTTACCTTAAATAATAGTTATTTGTAGCTCTTAATATAAAAATTAAGGACATTTAATTTGCCTTTAAGTTATGTCTGTTTTCTTTTTCTTTTTCTCATTGAAATGTGGCACAGATAAAAGGATAAGTGTGCTGCACAGTATTTCAGCAGATGGCTGTCTTTGACACAATGTTTAGAAAAGCAATATGGTGACATTCTGCATGAGCTGGAGCAGACAGTCATTGCCCAAGATGTTAAAGCAACTTATGCTGAAAACTGGGGAGGTGGAGTTGAGGATTCTGACCCAAGCTGCAGATTATCATTCAAGTTCCTGAAATAAGCGTTTCTTAAAGAACCCTTTGGGCCATAGGCAAAGCCCTAGACAGTTTTAGTTCTTATGTTGAGGGTGGGTGCTATTGGCATTTGGGGTGGAAGCCAGAAAGTCAACAATCTACTTGAAAGTCCCCAAAATAAGCAGATTATGTAGACCCAAATGGCAATAGTGGTAAGGGCAAGAAACAAATTTGAACTAAGGTAATTTATTTTAATTGAACGGATTCTACATTTACATTGCTTACAATCATTTCAAAATGAGCACTACACTGGTTTAATGCAACCTCTTTTGAAGTATGTTATCAAATGAGTCTGATCAGATATGCTGCATGAAAATTAGTGAATGTGTGTAGAAATAATGTCTACTATGTTGCTGTCTTGTAAATCTATGAAGAGAACTAACACCTTAAAGGCTCTGATGAGTCCTGTGAGGAGAAGCCATTTGGTTTTGCCACGACTCTACCTGTATTCTACTGTATACTAGATTTGACATAGTTCTCAGGCACCGTGATGATGTTTCTAGACACAGTTACTTTCTTAAACCCCTTTAGCAATTTGTCATACTAGATGATAACAACTCTTTAAGTCATGACTTTGAAGTAAGGTCAACAGTTTCAATCACACAAACCCTCTGTTCCAATTTATCCTTTTGCCATCATTTCTGATGGCAAATTAGAAATTTTTATTAATCAGATTGAAAGTTTCTTTTAAAAATATTTCTTTATTTGGTGTCAGATGATAATTTTCTGGATTAAATCTCTTCCGCCGCATTGCATGACTCAGGGATCAAACCCTGTTCACTAGGCTTGGGTGGAAGTCTCACTTGCTTGCCCAATTTTTATTCTTCCTAACTATATCTTTTAATTATATATCTTCCTAACTATATCTTTTAATTATAAATTAAAAGATTATCCTTTCAGAAAATATATAAAATATACACAAGCAAAAAAATCTGCCATAACTCTGCCACTCTTAATTTATTATATTTTCAGATTGATTTATGAGTATATTTTAAAACCAAATACAATTGTGACTGTTTCTTACATTTTCTTTTAATTAGAATATATAAATTTGATATTATTGTATGATTATAACAATAACAGAAAAGGAATAATCTGACATAACCTGGATATAATGAGAATGTATTTGTTATATTGGTATTCAATCCATGGGGATGGATCACTTACATTACAGAAATCCCTATTGAAGGACATTGCGTTTGTTTTGATAATTTTCAGAGTAGTCCTATGAATGATGTTCTACATATACATTTGTATACACTGTTATTTCCCAGACGTGTTGTTTGAACCAGCTGGGAAGGAGACAGAATCAGGGATACACTACTGGCAGGGATGGGTATAGCTTTAAGGCTTTGACACTAAAAACTTGCCTTCCTTCCCCAAGGTAATGATCACGAACGACACCAAGTTTTACCTTTCTCTGCATGTCTCTGAGTGTGCACATGTGCATGTGGATGTCAGGTCCCCTGGGGCTAGAGTTACAAGCTGTTGTGAGCTGCACAATGTGCGTGCTGGGAATTGAACTCATGTCCTCCACAATACCAGCCAACACTCTTAACTTCAGACTCTAGGTCTTTTATTCTTATATTTTTTTTTCTACCTATTTTAGAGAACCACTGCCAAACATTAGACAGAATTTATGGAAGAGTGGGGAGAAGGATTTAGGAACTCAGAGGGGATAGGGACTCCACAAGAAGATCATTAGAGTCAACCTATCTGTATTGGGGGGAGGGGCAGAAACTGAATCATCAACCAAAAAGAGTACAAGGCCTGGACCAAGTCCCCTCACACATATGTAGTAGATATGAAGACTGGTCTGCTTGTGAGTCCTTCAACAACTAGAGCAGGAGCTTACGCTGACTCTCTTACCTGCTGGTGGTTCCTACATCCCTAAGTGGTCTGTTTTGTCTGGCCTCAGTGGGAAAGGATGTGCCCAGTGCTGCAGTAACTGGAGGATCAAGGGAAGGCTGGTACCCAGGGGGGCCTCCCCCTTCTCAGAGGAGAAGAGTAGGAGGGTTGAGCGGAGGGTACCATGTGAGGGGGACTGGGAGGAGGAGGTTGTGATTGGGAAGTAAAGTGAATAAATTAGTAAATTAATGAAAAAAACCCTCTTATTTTAATTAGTACCAATTTCACACGTCACAGTTTGACATGGCCTATGTTACATTTAACTGAATTTATCTTTAAAATGTTTTATTACATTTATTTATTTGTGTGTGTGTGTGTGTGTGTGTGTGTGTGTGTGTGTATGTATGTGCGCATGGGAACCTGTATGCCCTTCAGATAGGTAGAAGTTAGATGGCAATTCATAAGCAATCTTGGAATTAAACTAAGGTCCTCAGATTTGGTGGTAAGGGCCTTCATCTACTGAGCCATCTCACCACCCCTAGGTATGGATGTTCCCTTGGTCTCTCCAATTTATAAATACTATTGCAGTCTGTATCAAAATGTGTAGTAGGCCTAATTACTGTACTGGGCTCCAAGGCTACTAGAATAAAACAAACTTGAACTTGGTTCTTGAGATGCATATTATTCCAGTGAAAACAGAGACACTAACATGAACAAACAGAGGGACACAGTTATGTGTAACTAGAGGAGTGAACACTGGGACTTGGGAAGCAGGGAAGGCTTCCTAGAGGACAAGTCCTCTGCAGGAAGATGAAGAGGGGCTCTGAGGGTGAACACAGGAAATTATGGGTGCTTCTAGCCTTTGTGTCTGTGTAAACATGTCAGACAGCACATATCTTTGAGTGTAGACAACATGTCAGGGAGAAAATAAGAACTCTATAAATGCAAATAAGAAACAAGCCTAAATGGAGCTCAAATTTCGAAAGTACAAGTGAATGATTTAAGCTTTCTGTTGGTAAAGGGAGGGGTTATGGAAGTAAACTGATTAACACAAAGGATGCTGCGAAGTTATGATCACAACTCCTTTGCACACTCACAATACCAAGGATGAAATAGCTGTAAGCCTACGTATGCATCTATTTCAAACTTTCAAATCATCATTTTGTATCTCAATTTTAAAAAAGATTATTAATCTTCGATTTAATTTTTCTGGTCTTTACTATTCTTGTTAATATGACAGTTGTTTATACTTTTCGTACTGGACTTCAAACAATAGGAAGGGAATATGAAATATAGTATTTAGCAAATTTAATAAAGTAGTAAGGAAAGTTTTCTATGTCTTATACTTCTGTGTTTATGCTGGGCATATTTATGTTAGTTTTGGGTCCTGCTACTTTTATATAAAGGTTTTCCAGAGAGGGTGTTGATATGGGTTTATTTGATTGTTACCTTCCCCCTTCACTTCAGCTATCGGACTTCTGGCAGCCTCTGCTTGGAGGCTAATACCTGGGAGCTAAGACAGATGCTCTCTATTGACTGTCAGTTTGTCTTTGAAGAAGCCACCTGAGTTTGCCCATCACCTGTGTAAGCCCATTGCCTGAGCAGGCCCACTGCCTGAGTACAACAACCACCTGAAGATCTTCTGAACCTGGGGACTTTGGCACCTGAACTTTCTTTGCAGTATAATCTAGAGACTTGGTTTTGGTTTCTCTTGTGACTATAAAAATCCTAGCTTATTCTAAGTAAAGTGGAGCCTTGATTGGGATGCAACTTGGCTTCGTGTTTTCTCTTTGCATTTCAAACCCTTTATTTCAGGTCCTATGTTCCCTCCTGACTGAGAGAACCCCGTTCATTTTGATTATTTACATTTCCTTGGGAGACTTACTTTATCCCATACAGGAGATTAATGAATGGTATCAATAGGTGGAAAGGACCTACCTTGGAGAAATTATACTTTTTGGTCAGGAAGTGAAGATAATTTTTATTCTATAGAGAAAAGGAGACGTTGTGCTCATGCTGTGATATTAATTTTTAAGAAATTTTAATTATATATTTTAATATAAAACTTTGGACTTTGAAAATGTAGCCATCCTGACAACAGGCCGTGTAGACTTCTTGTCCTCTGGATGAAGATTTCTGCTCACTTTTTACCTCCATCATGTAACAGGCAAGTGAACAAACCACCTTTACTTGCTACTTGGCTCATCTTTGAACCGGATAAAAAGAGTTGGATGTTTTGTAGAGAGATTTTTTTTTTTCTGCCTGAAGTTGAGCTGTTGAAAGCAACTTTCCATACTTTGTGGATTTACTTAATTACAGAATAATGTACAACATAGACAAAGAGTATCCAGTAAGTAGAATTACTTAGCAGAAAACATACTTTAAAATTTAAACTGATATAATTTCACTCAAACTGTCTGGAGTTTATGAAGTCTCTACCTGAAATCCTCCAAATTAGGTAGCTAACGCTTATCTTATGGATGGAGACATTATCGTTTAGTGCTTTTTTTTTTTAATAGAAGCTAACACACACACACACATACACACACTTTGGAACAGAAGAAGAAGAAGAAGAAGAAGAAGAAGAAGAAGAAGAAGAAGAAG
>JADRCC010308488.1:0-11607 GCA_019843855.1 Hylomyscus alleni | reverse complement strand
AAAAAAAAAAAAAAAGTCCAAAAAGTCAGAAACCATCTCACAGTTGAAAAGTAGATTTTTATAAGCCAACTTAAAGATACATGACTTGGAGCAAACTAAACATCCTGCTCTCCTGTGCCCATGTGTCATTTGTTTTCCTAATGGAAGCAGTGTTAATGGGATGTGAGCCAAATAAAAAAGGCTTTCTTATTAAAAACAAAACCACAAAATTTATCTAGGCTGTTGGTCACAAAAGAGTAAGATGGAGCTTTATAAAGTATAGAGGAGGGAGGCAGAGGCAGGCGGATTTCTGAGTTCGAGGCCAGCCTGGTCTACAGAGTGAGTTCCAGGACAGCCAGAGCTATACAGAGAAACCCTGTCTCAAAAAAAAAAAAAAAAAAAAAAAAAAAAAGTATAGAGGAGAGGCACAAAAGCCCTCATTACAGCAGAACTTTTTCTTGGTCACATAGCTGTTTGGGTAAAATCAACAATGATTTGCTTTATTTTTGTTTTTTTGTTTTGTTTTGTTTTTTGTTTTTTGAGACAGGGTCTCATTATGTAGCTCTGGCTTTCCAGGAACTCACTATATAGATAAGACTGACCTCGAACTCACAGAAGATTAACTTGCCCCCACCTCCCAAATTCTGGGACTTAAAATGTGCGCCACCATGCCTAGCTTAACAATGATTTGGACAACATATTGGGAAAATTTTTTAAAAAATCACAGATTAGCTACCTTTTGGTTCTCTGAAATACATCCAGATACTGAAAAGTTATAATCATCGTTGTCTACTGAATGACATCCAATAGACCTTGTGCTTTAGATAGAGTAGTTCTAATTTTTGTGACATTACTACAGTTATTATTTTCCATAATTTATATTATTATTTATTATTATCACATATTAATGTTTATTTTTTTGTTTTTTGTTTTGTTTTGTTTTATTTTTTTTGTTTTGTTTTTTGAGACAGGGTTTCTCTGTATACCCCTGGCTGTCCTGGAACTCACTCTGTAGACCAGGCTGGCCTCGAACTTAGAAATCCACTTGCCTCTGCCTCCCAAGTGCTGGGATTAAAGGCGTGCACCACCACCACCCACACTTATTAATATTTTGAGATAGTTTTACTCTGTTACCCTGGCTGACCTGGAACTCACTATGTAGACCAAGCTGGCCTCGATCTCACATCTCACAGAGTTCCACTTGCCATTTGCCTCTGCCTGCCAAGTGCTGGTATCAAAGGAGTTTGTACCATACCCTTATCATCATCATCATCATCATCTTTACAGACAGGGTCTCAGATAGCCCGGTTTGTCTCAAGCTCTCTGTTGTAGTTGAACAGGACTCTGAACTCCTTGTCCTTCTGTGTTAACCTATGCCCTACAATCCTGGGATTACAGGCATGAACCATCATACCTGGCTTCCTTGCTTTACTTATGAGAGTATCAGAAGGTTGAGTAACTTGCTTACTATCATAAACCTAGAATGTAGCTAAGCTGGTCTGTTCAAGTTCCTGTCTTGTGTTCCTTTCTATTGTATTCCTTTGTCCTGAAATAAGCACAAACTTTAATAAAGCATAGATTTAACCTTTTGGACACAAATACTAAACTTTTGTTTTGTTTTTGAGACAAAGTTTAATGTACTACTACATAAAGAATTTGAAGTTAGCCTCTGATACATGCTATCCCCCATATGCTGGGATTATAAGCGTACACCACTATACATGGTTTCTTAGCATACTTAAACAAAATAGAAGGGGGATGAAGAGGTAACTCAGCAGTTATCAACACTTACTACTCTTGCAGAGGACCCTGGTTCTGTTAATAGCACCCATATGGTGGTTCACAATATTTTGTAACTCTAGTTCCAGGGGATTCAATACTCTCTCCCATTTCTAAGGACTCCCTTATACAAGTGGTGAACATAAACTAACATAGGTGCTCAAATATCCAAATAAATAAGCCAAAACCTTTTGGTGAGTGTGTGTGACTTACGGGTATATGTGCATATATCCATGGCCAGAGGAGAACATCAAGTGCCCTATTCTATTACTTTCTGCCTTATTCTCTTGAGACAGGGACTCTCACTGAACCTGGAGCTAGAATGGCAGCCAGCAAGCCCCAGTGATCCTCCTGCGTCTGCCCTAGATAGCATCAGGGTTTATAAGGCACTCTCATAGCCCTACACATCTGCCACCAGTACAAGGGATCCCAACACAGGTTCTGTGTTTATGCAGCAATTCTAGCCCCCTAGGAACCTAGCTGGAATAATCTTCCACTTGTCATTTCAACAGGTGAAGTCAGGCAGCATCTTTGACAATTTCCTTCTAACAAATGACGAAGAGTTTGCTGAAGAGGTTGGAAATATGACCTGGGGATTAAGAAAGGTGAGCTGCTCCTTCACTTTGAATTCCAGATGTTTGTCTCTGCCATTTGCAAAATCAAGACTCACAGTGACTGTTCCAGTTCTCGTCACTTGACCTTGATAGACAGAGAACTCACATTCACTGGACATCTTCAACTCTGAGCACTTTGCAAAATCTATCTCACTTGGTCCTTAATGTGACCCTGCATTAGAAATGCTATTCCGTTTCCCGATGGGAACTGAGATTCAGAAGCTAAACTGCCCAAGATCACACATATCCTTTGACTTGTTGAGTTGGAGCCTGAATCCATGCCCCTTTTGTGTCCCGCACTGCCTTCCCCGTGTGCCATTAGAGGGAGCCACTCAGCCCACCTCAGCTGATGCGGACATCAGAGGAAGCAGCAGTGCTGTTTACCAGCTCCTCCCTTCCCACAACCATTTTATGTGCGGAGTGATATCTGGGACAAATGGCTTCATGAGGAAGACATCCTGCATCCAGATGTCCTGTCCCTGCAGGAAGGTCAATTCAAGTAGGTTTATAGCCAGTGTTTAATAGTTCAGCAGGAAACTTAGGCACCAGCAAAGCACAGACATAGAGAGTAAAAAGAAAAACCACAGCCTTGCTTTTGCCTGCCCTGCCCTGCAGAAATGACTCCATTGATAAAGCATTTGCTGTGCAGGCTTAAGGATCAGAGTTCGAATTTCCAGAGCCCACATAGAAGCCATATGTGTCTCTAGGGACTCATATGCTAGGCGAGCGTTCTACCACGGAGCTGTTTGCTAGAACACTTTTTACTTTTTATTTTCAGATAGGGTTTCACAAAGTCACCCAGACTGGCCTTCGACTCACTCTGTAGCCAAGGCTGGCCTTGAACATGTGTTCTTTGTCTTTAGCATACTAAGTAGTTGAGATTACAGGTCTGCAGGCTCCAGTCCTGACGCCCAGCAGATCTTACTGAAACTATTAGGCGGGGAGCATTTACCTTTATCCTCTGGGGTATTTTGCTGACCCTGTGCCCAGCTTTAAAAATACCTCTTTAGTCTGGTTTTGTCTTGTTTTACTTTAGTGTTGTCATCTTTATTTTGTGATACTAGAAAACTAAAGTAGAGCTTTGTTCATACTAGACACACACCATTACTGAGCCACTTCCCAGTCTTCTAATACTGTTGTGTTATTGCTATTTATTAATTAGAACTTCAATGTTTTTAGGGAGATGGCTTAGGTTCAAATCCAGGCTCCATCCCTGACTAGCACTTACTTGGTCTATTTATTTACCCTTTCAATTGGGAATAATGATAGCACTATCTTTTAAGTTTCTAACACCTAGCGTGTGTTCAACACATGATAACTATTAAATAATATATTCACTTGAGAGTACTTGGTAAGAGCCTGTTTGCCATGGCAGTTGTTGGGGACATGGCACAATAAATTAAAATCAAGACATTTCTATTTCGAAAGGGCTTGTATTCAGTTTGGGGAAAGCAAAATGTAGAACATCCATATGAGCTGGGTATGATAGCACGTCCACCACTGCAGTCCCAACAGGGAGGAGGAGGCAGAGGCAGAAGGATTAAGAAAGAGTTCAAGGGTTGGGTACAGTGGTATGCATCTTAGATCCTAGCATTCCAAAGGTAGATCTCTGAGAGTTTGAGCCCATCCTGGTCTACATAGTTAGTTCCAGGATATCTGGGGCTCCATAGAGGGACTTTGTTTCAAAAAAAAAAATTAAAAGAAAAAAAGAAAGTATTCAAAGCCATTCTGGACTATATAACAAGACCCAGTCTCAAGAACAAAATAAGCAAGTGAATAAATTAGAAAGAATTCCAAATATTAGATACTCCTTATAGAAGGTGGGATACTCAACCTTATGCATCATTGTGAGGAATACAAATAACACACAAATATTGTTTAGCCTATGGTGCGTAATGACATAGGTATCTAATAATAGATTATGAATTAGTTTATTTTAGTATTTTATTTAATTTTTAAAATGAATTTATTCTTAAAATTTGTATTATACTTACGATATTTATTATAACGTTACACATTATTACGTATGAGTGCATGCACGTGCCACAGTATTGGAGGTCAGAGGACAACTCATGCAGTTGGTTCTCTCTTCTGCTATATGAGTCCCAGGGATTCAGATTCGGGTCTTTGGGCTTGGTGTTAAGCACCTTTACCTTTGCCCATCTTGCCGGTCCACTTTATATTTTTAAAATTATTTTACTTTAGTTTTTTATTTCATTTTGAGACAAGGTCTAAGGTAGCCCCTAAATTCTTCGTCTAGCCAAGGGTAACCTTGAACCCCTGATCCTGCCTCCACCTCCAGGTGCTAGGATTATGGGTATACAACAGTACGACTAGCTTTGAATATTTTATTTACAAATGAAATATATCAACACCCAGATAGCTACCCCAGAGGTACTGAAATTTATATGTAAATAAACACCATCCTAGAAACCCTGAAGCCAATGGGAAGACAACGGATGTTTCTAAAATGGTCTATCTGTTTATATCATCTGTGAAACTTTGAAATTCCACATTTTAAACAGGATGTGGAGCAGCAGTGGAGAGAGCTGTATGAGGAAATGGAGAAACAGAAGGAGGCAGAGGAGACCAAGAAGAAGAGGGAAAAGCAGCGAGCCAAGGAAGAGGACGTCTGGGGACTAGATGAGGAAGACGAAGAGGATGCTGAGGAGGACGAGGAGGAGGACGTGGAGGAAAGGCCTAAGCAGGAAGGCAGCGCAGAGAGGGCATCTCTGTATCAAAAGGAAGCCCATTTTGATCAGAAGGATGAGCTGTAACTGCAGAGACAATGGGTATGGAAGAAGCAAGAAGACGGTGCTTAGAAAAGGAAACGGTCACATGTTTAGCAAATTATGGGAAGTAAAATGACTCATTCTTTTTAGATAAACTTTGGATTTATATTTCTACTCCCCTTCCCTGATCTATTTGCTTATTGGTAGAAAGGGAATGATAATTTTATCTCATGAAATGGCCCTAGGGACTGAATGAGTTAATGCCTGTAAAGTGCCCAAAGTAAATACATTGTTTTTAAAAAATGTTGTAGTTAAAACTACTATCCTTATCATGGTGTTTATGAAATTAATTGTTGGTAAATAAGCTCCTATATAAACTTGGTTTTTACTTTCAAATGGGGTTTTTCTATATATGGGATTTAAATATATGCAATTCTTAGTGTCTACTGAGCAGTGCTAACAGTTGTACCCAAAGTTTCCTTTTTTGTATGTATTGAGCACCTAAAGCCAAAATCAGAACATCCTTTAAAATGTCTGGAAAAATACTTCATGAAAGTCACTTTGCCTACTGCTCTTGCCTTAATTTAAATAACTGTTACTTGTTTGCAAGTTTGCTTGTCTTCTATCTTTTTTGTTCCAGGGGCTCACAGCATCATTATCTCTTGCCTTCTTGTAGTTCTTTATAGATTAGAAAGCATTTTCCCACAAATTCGCAGTGTGCCTACAATGTATCTATTCAGTCTTCCAGAGGTCACTGCAGAGATCATTGCTATCTTCATGTTCCAGACACAGAAACTTGTTCAGGGTCAGTCAGTAAGGGGCGGGGCCAGGATCTGATCTGGCTGAAAAGCTTAGCCTTCTACTGCACCAGGCTATTTGAATGAATATCTATTAGTACAAAATACAGACAATAGGTAACCTGTTGCATGGAAGAAATGCACTTAGGTCCTTTTGTTTTTGTTTTTGTTTTTGTTTTTTTTTAAATACAACACTTAAGCCACCAGTAAACTATAGGGTTACAAACACAAATCAAGTTACTCACTAAATACCCTTTGAAAAGAATGAACTATCCTCAACTACATAGTGACCTCAAGGCCAATCTTGACTAAGACCCTATCTCAAAAAAACAAACAACAAAACAAAACAACCAACTCACTCTGCCTATGCCTGTAGGTTTCAGAGATAACTTCATAAAGACAGTAACTTTTGAGCCGGGTATTGAAGAACGCAGGAAAATGTAAAATAGATTTGCAGTTAAAGAACAAGGAGCCTGGATAACAGGAAGTGGAGTCATAAGATCAGTGAGAATGGTAGGAAGTTCTCCCTTCCTCCCTGGAGGCTGGGCCCTAGTCAGCTTGTTCTGTTCCTTAGAAACACTAAATGTTTAATTTTTAAAAGAACATCTTTTATTTATTCTTTGGCATTTGTATGCATATATACATGAGCACCTTAATCCTCGTTTGAGACAGGTTCCCACGGTCTCACCCTGTTGCAGGGAATTTACTATGAAATATAGGCTGGCTTTGAGTTTTCTCATACCTCAGCCTTTGAGCGCCAGAATTGCATGCACACAAACACTGCTCAGCTCCTAGTGGTGGGTTTTGGGTTTTTAGAATATTCTAGATTAGGAGACAGTGAGATGGATAAAGGAGCTAACTAACCATCAAAACATGAGTTTCATCTCTGAGTTTCACATGGTAGAAAGAACCAACTCTTGTAAACTGTCTTCTGACCTCTACACACATGCAGTATATATACATATGAATTAATAAATATTAAAAAACAATTTTAAGTGGCAGTTGGCTGTGGGAAGAAACTTGGAAAGATGAGCACCTGCCAGCCCACAGACTGTAGGGGGTTTTCGTGGGGGCGGGGGAGGGCGGGGGGCAAGGCACACCAACCCACCAAAGGCAGTTTCAAAATAATATCAAGTTTTAAAATACCATACATGAGCTGCCTAAGATCTCTCTGGCACTGCCTGATACCAAGCACATTGAGATGGCACTTTCAAGGCAGCATCCCAGACCCAGACAAGGGTGAAGAGATGAGCTTTACGCAGCTAATTCTGTGGCACAAACCAGTTTTTCTTCCACTGAAGGAGTTAGGAGAGCACACAATGGTCCCTCAGCATCAAAGAGCATCCGATACTTTCTGCAAGCCGTGAGAAAGGGGAGAGACGTGAAACAAACTTGCTCTCAGGGTTTGTCTCAGGACAGAGTGTGTATCTAACGTGCACAGGACCCTAGTACTGGGAGAACTAAGGGGTGGGTCTCAGAGGTCTCATTATCTTAATTTGGTTACTTTTAATGAATAAATAAGGTTGTCCAAAGATACCCAAAGCTAGGAACCTTTAACAGTGCAGTATTTGTTTTGTTTAGAGCTAACTCTTCCTAGAATTCCCTTTCCTACTTGACCCGGCCTTGTACAGAGTAGCAAGGTTTCCAAGAGGGAGTCTCTGCCTGGGCTTTCTTTGGTTATCAGTAAAGAAGGCCCATACCTGTCTTCCTTCTCTATGGAGAAGAGAGTATGCATTGGGCTAAAAAGATATCTTCTAAAAAGAAGAAAGAAATTAGATTTCTGCTTCTAAGCTGTAAAGCAAGCTGTAAAATAAAATAGAACAATTGCCACAACAAAGCCATTACAAAATGTGTATGTCACAGAATGATTTTTAAATTAAACGTAAACGCTTTATTTCACGTACATAGGTATTCTACCTGCAGGGATGTTTGTCCACCACTTGTGTGCCTGGTGCAGGTAAAGCCCAGTAGAGGATATCAGATCCCACGGAACCAGAGGTACAGCTTGTTGTGAGCCGCCATGTGAGTGCCGGGAATCGGAATCATAGCCACTGAACCATCTCTCCAGCTCCATACCATGTACTTAAAAGACATTTTTTTATTGTGTTTGCATTCTCTCAATGCTCCCCAAAGTACTCAGCCTCTAGCCCAGCTGGCATCTCCGGGAAGAAGCAGAAGCAGGCAAGTGAGAAAGCCACAAGGGGCAGAGGACAGAGGAAGTGGCAAGGGAGAAAGCAGCCTTCCCAATACCACCCCTCTGTTTCAAAGTCAGCTTCTGGCAGGCATCAGGAAGAGTCAGACTCAGAGGGAGGCGTGGCAGGCAGGCAATCGGAGCTCTGCACCCCGTTCATGCCTAGTGGAGCCTGGCCCATCAGCCTTTGTGTCCACAAGTGTTCCCCTTCTGCGCAGCTCAGCTTACCTTCCAGGTCACCCACTGTCTTTTCAGTTTATTTAACAACCTCTCGGCAAACTCACCAGGTATCTGCTTCTCTCTGAGTCTAACAGCAAGAATCTTGATCTCTTCCTCATCTTTACCTTCAAAGCCCTCCCGGTTCAGGCCAGTCAGTGTGATCTGCTTATCCATTTCCCTGCAAAGGACTCACCTGCTCAGCTGGCTCCACTATGGTTCTGAGTCTCCTTCAGTCATCACCTTAGGAGCCTCCTCTTCACACTTCCCATCTGCCATGTATTTATTTATCTATCTATTTATTTATAGGCAGCATTTCTCTTTACAGCCTTGACTGGCCTAGAATTCAAAATGTGGACCAGCCTGGCCTGGAACTTACAGAGATCCACCTGCCTCTGCTGGGACTAACAATGTGTGTCACCACGCCCCCATCCCCGCTTCTGTGGCCTAGCTTCTTTGAGTCAGATTTGTCTCTTAGTTCACAAACCTTTGGACTTACCTCATTGTCATCAGCACATTTTCCGCTTCCTCAGACTGGATCCACCTCAGACTCAGCCTGCCTCAGGGCGGGCTGCCCTTCTCTATCTACTTCCCTCTTGGAGGCATTCAGCCCGCCCTCCTTCCACCATCTGCTGTACTTGTACTCTGAGGTGGTGATCTGAGTGGAGCACCCTTCCCACCCCCACCTCTGTCCAGCAGCTTCTTCACCCAGATTCTTGCCTGAACTTGGTGTCACAGCTGCTTCCGCTAGGGCTTTTCTTCTAACCAACGTACTGCAAGTATATATATATATATATATACATATATATATATATGTATATATATATATATGTATATATATATATATGATTATGCTAAATAATTATTTTATAAAACATAGATGTTTAGCATTAAAACTTTGGAGTTATGTATGAGTTAAGGAAGAAGACCTGATGTTCTTATTTCTCCTAATCTAGAGACAGTTGTGCAGTATTTATTGTATTGCCTCTAGGGTTTGTGTTCATCAGTTGATTGATTGGTTTGACTTTTGTACATCATACTTTATCATCTTTGGTCTCTGACAGTGACACTGAAATTTAGTCTTTGACACTTTCTCTTTTCCTACATAGAGAACTAAATTTTGTTTAATATGTTTTTCTTTCTATATATTCTTTTAAGATGTGGTTTTTGTTTTATATGAACATATTTTTATTTATGTGAGATTTATTTATTATGTGAAATTTACTTATAAATTTCATTTTGTTATTTTAGATGTTTCTCTGAGTACTGTTTTATGAGTTTTTTTAACTTTCAACTTGTTATTATTTTATATGTGTGAGCATGATGTGTTTGGGGGGCATCATAGCAATGTGTGTGGTTCCTAGCACCCCCATAGCAGCTCACAACTGTCTATCACTCCAGTTTCAGGGGATCCAGTGCCCTCTTCTGACCTCTAAAGGAACTGCACACACATTGTGCACAGATGACCAAGTAAGCAAGGCATTCATACAAATAAACTTTTAAAAAGTCTTTACAGGTGTGGAGGTCTTTAATACTAGGACTCTGGAGGCAGAGGCAGGTGGGTTTCTGTGAGTTAGAGGTCAGCCTGTTCTACACAGTAAATTCCAGGCAGCCAGGGCTATAAAGAGAGACTCTGAATCAAAAAGACAAAACCAAACCAAAACAAAGCACTCAAATAAATTAATTAATAAATAAATAAATAAATAAATCTTGAAAAGAACATTTAGCTGGGCAGTGGTGGCCCACACCTTTAATCCCAGCATTTGAGAGGCAGAAGCAGGTGAATTTAGGCCAGCCTGGTCTACAGAGTGAGTTCCAGGACAGCCAGGGCTACACAAAAACCCTGTCTCAAACCTCCCCCCCCCCAAAAAAAAAGAACATTTAGCTCTACTGTGGTGAGAGTGGCAGATATTCCTGTAACAAAAGACAAGTTCAAAAGAGCAAAGAAAAAAAAGATTTTTTTTTAATCGAAGGTTTATATTATTTAAAAGATTGAGGCAGGAGGATTAGGAATTCAAATCCAGTCTGAATTCTATCCCAAAACACTAATAAATAAATAGGCAGACAGGTAGACAGATCACTCTGAAATTGAGAGAAAACCTTCTGCACTTCAGCTGGGTGAACACTGGGCAATAAAATAGATCTGTTTGCTGAACAAAGGGGAATAGATCAAGAGGGACAGCTGGACCCTGCCTGTTTGTTCAGAGTCTCCTTGGCTGCTCAGTATGGGTGGGACGAGGTGTTTAATGTCTCATTATCAGACAAATTATCCTTTACAGAGAGGAAGGGGATTCTAATTTTGAGTTTCCCACCTTGAGAAACTGGAATTCTTGTTTCAATGACTAACTTCAAGGGAGAAAGAGATGGGAGAGAGGAAGTTAGGAGAAGGTCAAAGAGAAATTGCTTCTGGGGTTCTTACAATGTCCTTCAGTTCAAATTACTTGGCAGAACAAAACATTCTACTTGGTGGTACTGCTTCACAAGCCCCAATAAACCCACTTGCTACATAGTTCCTTATATGTCTTCTTTTTACTATCTGTCTGTCTGTCTGTCTGTCTGTCTGTCTATCTATCTATCTATCTATCTATCTATCCATTTTTGTTTGTTTTTTGTTTTTTGTTTTTTGTTTTTTGTTTCACAAAACAGGGTTTCACAGACAGGGTTTCTCTGTGTAGCTCTGGCTGTCCTGGACTCACTCTGTAGACCAGGCTGTCCTTGAACTCAGAAATCCGCCTGCCTCTGCCTCCCAAGTGTTGGGATTAAAGGCATGCATCACCATGCCTGGCTTCTATTTTTCGAATAACAAAGCTCACCAAGAGAATGCAGACGGGTGAGGTAGCAGGGTTCTTGCCTGGTAAAAACCTCTGCGGTGAGGAGAGAGAAGAGAAGCAGTCTAATGTAAGAATGTAACAATTGAGTTTAGGAGGCAGATGGACGTAAATTAGGATCCCAGCATGGCCATTTACTAGACCTTGAACTTTGTCCTCGTGACTTAATTTTCAAATTTCAATGTCCTTTATGTGTTGAGTGGGTGATTAAAATGTAATGTGCTGCACACAGACGCTGTGAGGTCGAGTTTAGAGAGCATGTGAAAATGAGTAAATGGCACATGATCTACATTCCAGGGATGGTCAGCTACTTAAGAAGCCATTTGCTAAGAGCCCAGAAGCCCTCTTCAGCGCTACCTCCAGGAAGCCTCCATCACCACTGACCTCCTCTAAAACAGCTCACTGCATATCCAACTGCTTATTCTTATAGCCCCTGTGGGATAACTCAAAAGGACAGTTCCAGGAAGAGCG
>JADRCC010308455.1:0-10394 GCA_019843855.1 Hylomyscus alleni | reverse complement strand
GCAGGCATGGGGAGGGGGGAGGCAACAGGGGTTTGTTCTGGTTGTTTTTGTTTGTTCATTAAAAAGAAAAAAATAAAATTAAAAAAAAGAAAAGAAAAATTATCTGTATGAATATTTTGCTTGTACGTGTGTTTATGCAACTTGTGTATGCCCAATGTCCAGTAAAGTCAAAAGAAGTTGTCATATCTCCTATAACTGGAGATAGAGACAGTGGTATGCCACTATGTATGTTCTGGGAATTGTACATATGTCCTCTGGAAGAGCAGCCAATGTTCTCATCTTCTGACCAACATCTCTAGCCCACATTATAAGTTCTAAGACTACAGTTGTACTAAATGTAGATTGTACAAGCTTTAGATTAAACAATGTAACCTACAGTTAGATTTAATTATATAAACCAACAGACCACCTAGTATACTGAAGAAAAGACATTTATTGTGTAGGCTTTTACAAGAGTGTTGCCTGTACACTATCTTTACATTCAAACAGACCTACTAATATAATAGAAGAAAAGACATTTATTGTGTATGCTTTTACAAGAGCCTCTACACTACTTCTATATTGAGAAGTCTTATATTATTGATAGTACAAATATGGCTATAGGACATATTCTGTATTTTTCCAATAGTGAACCTTGTCTCCTAATGGATGAGGAAAATTTCTCTGGTTACTCTTATCCCATGAGCCAAGTGGAACCTTGGAGACAAGTATTCTGAATCTTTCCAGGAAAGAGCCCAGGCATGAGGTATATATATGTACACACATTTGGTTATTTTATTTATTTAAATTTAACATGTTATACCCCTTCATAGTTTCCCCTCGATAAACTCCACATCCCATGCCCTCTGCTTCTATGAGGGAGCTCCCCTACCCTTCTACCCATCCACTCCTGCTTTATCACACTAACATTCCCCTAAATGGAATATTGATCCTTCACAGGACCAAGGACCTCCCCTCCAATTGATGCCAGATAAAGCAATACTCTACTACATATGAAGCTGGAGCCATGGGATCCTCCATGTGTACTCTTTGGTTAGTGGTTTAGTCCCTGTGAACTCTGGGGGGGGGGGTCTGGTTGGTTGATATTTTTGTTCTTCCTATGGGGCTGCAAATGCCTTCTGCTCCTTCAGTCCTTTCCCTAACTCCTCCATTGAGGTCCTTGTGCTTAGTTCGATAGTTAGCTACAAACACCTATCTCTTTATTGGTCAGGTTCTGACAGAGCCTCTCAGGGGACAGCCATACCAGGCTCCTGTTAACAAGTGCTTCTTGGCATTAGTGGAATAAATTATCTTAATGCACAACAGTAACTACCTCATAATACCAGTGTATGGCATGGGGAATTAGTTTTAGGTTGAATTATTTCCCCCTTAAAGATATGATGTTTTAGCACATTTTGTGAAATTCAACATATTATGTAACAAGAGTTGTGGGGCAGTGAACAGTTCTGACAGCCAGAGTCCAGTAGAGCAGAGCCATCTTGGAACCCCAGAGACCCACTGAGCATCTGCTCAAAATGGACGGTAGGCGTTCGGTGAATTGCTCCTGAAACCAATGGCTCACATTTCAGCCCAGACCCCTCACAGCTGCCCCTGCAGGATATGTGTGTTCTATCAGGCAGACACTGCCTCAAACTCCCAGCATTCTAGCTGGACCTTACACACAGTCATCTGACCACAAGCCAGGCATGCCACGCCCCATACAATAAAAGGGGTGGTTTGCCCCCTCCTCACTCTCTTATTCTCCTACTCCTCTCTTACTCTTACCTCTTCTCTTACTCTTACCTCTTTTACCCTTACCCTTCCTCTCTAACTCTTACCCTCTTGCCCTCTCTTTCCTCTCTGCTCTTTGTTCTCTTCTCTGCCTTTCTCCCTCTCCTTCTTTTCTCTCTTTCTCTCTCTCCTCTCCTTTCCTTCTCTCTACTTAACTAGCATATTTCTCCTTCCTACAATAAAATAACTCATTCATACTTTGCCTCTTTTTTAATTAAGGTGTCATGCAGCAAACAGGCCAGCCCTAGGAGGAGAGAGAGACCTGAGCCTCAACAACAGGCCCCCTGCCACCAGAGAGAGAAAGAGAGAGCCTCAGCCAGGCAGGCTACCCCCCCCCGCTTTTGAACAACAAAGAATGACACTTGTTATTCATGTAAAGAATAGAATGTATCTCTAGGTAGAGACATATTTCATAAAGGATATTGTTACAGTAGGAATGGACTAGTGGGTCATTCCTGGAAAGATTGATTCACTTTAACTAACATAAAATACTTTTCTTCTCCAATTTCCTGGGCCCTTATGAAATACTTGTAATCACCACAGGGTTTTCCGGGTCTGTCTATGTTTCTGAGTTCTTACTGGCAAAGTCATAATCATTAATTTTTTTCTTTTTGTTTCTTTCCTTAGATGCTAGTCAAAACTAAGTACTTTATATTCCTATGTCTAAGCTTTCTTGCTCTTTTCCTCATGTCCCATGCCTGCTACTTTTGGGCTGCCTGACACAATTTTACTGACCTCCATGCCAGTTCATCACATTCATTCTCCTCTTGTAAATGCCAATCTCCTATAAGATTTACAGCTTATCTATTCCAGAGTTTTTTTTCTTTAAAATAATAATAAATTTTCCTCAAAATTTCAAAGAGTCTGTTCTCTGTCCTTGAGAGTTCTTTCTAAAATTTCTCTATTATTAAGACTAAGGACCTTAAGAAGTCCCTAATTTGTCTAGTATCATATGATATCTCTGGTTAGGATCTCAAGAAGAATTTGCAATAACACTTCTTTCTACCTTTTAATTACATAATTAGCAGAGAACTAATTCCTATTTTGGAATGCCTAGGTGGCATCAATTTCAAAATAAGCATTCTGTTTTTACAACAGATATCAATATAGATTACATGTCTTTTAATACATGAAATAGATTTATTGAGATAATACTCTTCCCTATTCTAAGTTAATCCATACTCTGTAAAATAATGCCATTTCAGTCTGTAGCAGTGCCCTCAGAGACTCCATTTTTCAAACATAATTGACTCTGCTTTGAGGGGGAAATATGATTGAACCCCATGGGTAGACCCAGACATTGCAATATCTCTTAGGTTCCACCCATTTAGTACAGACTGATTACTTATTTATGTGAGTAGAAAGACAGCCACCTTGCATTAACTTTGAAGCAATTTAGAACTGTGAAGGTACATAGGCATCCTGATATTGTATCAAGACAATTCAGTCTTAGAAAATACAGGACACTTCAGATTGAGAAAAGGATCAAACTCTCTCACCCAGATTCCATGAAGTGGTAGACATGTAAATCCTATATTGTCATGGATACACATCCTTCCAGTATTTAATACCTAGTAGGAAGATCATGGACAGGGGATTCTACATTCCCTTCTATTCATCTGGGTTGATGCAGTCTACTCAACTGCCTACCTTTATTCAGTTTGCATGTATACACCAACACATGACCCATTTCTTGCTTTGGGTCATGCTCAGTTCTTTTACCTTGATTTCTATAGCCTCAAAGTTAAAGCTGACAGCAACAGTTTCCATGGGCTGCTCCTCCTTCCTTTGTCTTGTCCACTGAATATCTAAAATAACTTAGCTTTGATAAATTTTGAAACATCTTTAATTTATTGCAGCCAGTTTAATCTGCACTCATTCTATAATACATACATACATATATATGTATATATATATATATATATATATATGAGAGAGAGAGAGAGAGAAACAGAGACAAAGAGAGAGACAGAGAGACAAAGACAGAGAGAGACAGAGACAGAGAGAGGAGAAATACAAAGATATATTTATTATGTTGTTTGATATATGTAGTAATATTCATAAACATGGGTAAAAAATTTGCCTCGGTCGAGATACCAAGGTAAAGAGAAAAGTCCCAGGAAAATACAAGACTAAAAGTACTTTAGTACTCAGAAATGGACAGTAATTTTGTTGAAATCAGAGTATGTCCTACTCTAAGTTACTCTTTGATATATAACAGTAGTTTTTTGAGCAATACATTGTGTGGGCAGTGTAGTGGAGGAGGCTGTTCTATGTCCTTCACTTTTCTTAGCAGACCTTGTGTCCTCAAATACTGAATATTTTCTCATGATAGAAGTCTAAATGATTGTTCTAAACACCCCTTCATGTAGAATGAAAATTTTAACCAATAGGCAAAAAGTATCTTAAACTTTTATACTGTAAGAAGACAGTTTTATTTTTAAACTGAACACATACACGTTATTCAGTATCCAAGCAACATTTCTTACTCATGTTGTGGTCTGTTAATGTGAAATAGTTAATCATGCTTGTAATTATTCTTAATCAAATTATATATAACTATACTTTTTCAAATTTTTACAGCAATCATGTCAATTAGAATGTAGAAACCAGGAATAACAACTGATCTGTTTCATTTGTTACAGATGTAAACTTTGCCTTTAAAGTTGCCATCCATGAAGCAATTTGCCTAGTGAAGGTACAGCTCAAATTCTTTCTCTAACTTCGGTGTAATTGATATAGGATAGTATACAGTAAAATATCTGGTTGTCAGGTATAGGCAGGGTACCTCTTTTTTCCATTGAGTTTTACTTCAGTATGCTAACTGTAAACTAGTGGTTTCAGATGATAGGTTGGAAACTTCTTAGCTACTAGTGGGTTTGATTAGTAATTCACGTTCTCTTAAAGAACAGCAAAACTGTAATGACTTTTCTTTACTAACATTCTACATTTTTTTAACCTAAATCAGCTCCAGCTACCAACAATGGCCTAACCAAGAGTAACTACCACAGATTCTCTCCAAAAGCCTCTGTATTTATAACCAGTAAGCACTAGCCTATGTTGCTAGAAGTCATATGAAATTTAATCAAACCTCGTGTAGCCTCAAATGAGTAGCATGTCAGAGTTAAAGGAAAAAATACTACTGCAGTTAAACTTTGATAACTTGAACACTTTCCTTTTTCCTTTTTTTTTTTTTACTTGAACACTTTTCAATAGCTGATATAAAAAGCAATTCTCTCCTGATAAACTTAACACCAGGGATATATACAACTAAACACCTCTCTGTCCATTTACACACAGTCATAAAACCAGATCTGAAACACATTGATAATAGTAAAAATAGGCATAGTCATGATGTTTATTGCTCTCCTACATAGCTATGTGAGTCATCAGTACACTAGAAAGTAGTCATCTGGGCATTTCTTCTGTTCCTCTGCAAATACCATAACACCTCTTTGGCATCTTTGCATGTTCATAAGTATACACTAGTAATATTTGACAAGTCCAATATCCTTTAAGTCTACACAAACAGGGATGCCCAAGGAGGAGCCAATGGTATTTGGTACTTACTAGTTTTGAATTATGAAACTTAGTGTTCTGACAGGCAACAATGATTCAGTACCTGTAAAATCCCCTGCCTTGATCAAGCCACGTAATGAAAGAGCACAAAGCATGGTTTTGTCATCACTTGTTTAATGCACTTGTTCTACTATGATGAGTGACTAACTCCCCAGAAACAAAAGCACTGAATAAATCTAAGTGAATTTCTTCTTCTTATGATGGGTGTTGGAGAACTCTTTAGCTATACTCATAGCATGGTTCATTAATTCTTTGCTGTTTAGGTCTCTGAATTTATAAATAGGGCCATGATTAATTTATGATGGCAGAGTTATCTTAGATAAAGAATTCTTTCAGGGAAATTGTTTGCTTTAAATGAGTAGTAGTCCATGAAAATCAGAAAAAATGTAGATGCCATTATTGACTGCAAATTCTGCTTGGGACGTGAAAAAAGCAGTGTCATTTTCATCAACAGTTGATTCTTTGTATATGACATTTCAGGGGTAATTGACTGGAGTGCTCAACAGGATGCTTGGGGAATATAGAGTGAAATGTGATAGGTTAGGAGAAGCAGGTGCAGCAACTGTCAGGCTTGCTGTGGAACAAGTGGTCAGAGTTTAAAAAAAAGATCATGAGTTGAACTTGCTTGAAGAAAATAGGTGCAAGGTGAGGGAAGGGTACAAATATGGAAAGAAGGGAGACTCTCAAATATCAACTATGGTCCAGTTGGCAGGTTTATGGTTTCAGAGTTAACAGCAGCAGCAGATAAGTCTGCTGAGGGCATGGGGACAAGCTGGAGTGTAATTTGCAATCCTGTCATGGGGACTGGACAGATAGATGTGTTATCTTCTAAACCTGTGATTCCAAAGGGGACTTGTTGAGCACTGATTTCATGGTTGCTGTTTGATACTTCAGATCCAGTTTGATTCTCCCAAAACCTGAGGCTGGTGTTCTGGCTTTCATATTCTTGTTGAAGACATCTTACTAGGATTGGGAATCCAAAATCCTTGTGATTTGTAATTTGCCTTTTGATGTTCCACCATTTACTTCGCAGCCATTGTGGTGAACGGACACTTTCCCATCCTTTAGCTAATCCATCCCAGTCAATTTCACTTTCATCGGCTACATCAAGCTCTGCTAGCCTGTGGATTAGAGTGACTTCATCTTTCCTTGTCCACTCAATACCTCCAGTCTGTTTCCAGTTCAGATAGTTGAGCCATTTAGCACGACATTGCTTTGCTGAGCGAGTACCCACTCGTTGAGCCACTGTTGCCCAACACACACCCTGGGTAATTTTCTCATCTGCCTCGGTGCATGTCAATTCACGAACCACATCACCAAGAATCTGTTCTTCTTCTTTGGTCCATTTCCCTGTGTTATAAGTATTCTTCATCAGTCGGCACCGGTCTTTGACTGAAGATGGACTTCTTCCCATGGCAGCCCCTATTGTTATCCAGTCATTGCCGTGCTTCTGCCAGAGCTCCTTGAGCTTCTCTATTTCCTCAGGGCTGTATTTACCCACATGGTTTCTGTCATCATACATTCGGACTACTCTTCTATAGATTGAAAACAAAGGTCGATTCAGTCCCAATGATATAGACCTGTAGAAATCTTTTCTTTTACCTTTTGACATCTTAAAAATGATTTCTGCAGGATTCTCTACACCATGTTCCTTCACATACATGTCAATGTTGTTCATCAAAATATCTGTTTCTTCCTTGGTCCACATCCCCTGCTTCCATTTATGTCCTTTATTGGTTAGAGCATTCTTAACTTCTTTACCTGTGAACCATGCTTGACTAACTATTGACTGTTCTTCATTATCCAATGAAAATACTTCATTTGGGGTTTTATCATGTGAAATCAGTAATGGCATCATAGTTCCTACAGTAAACTCTTCATGTGCCACTTCTGTGGCTGTAGTTGTGACCAAACCAAAGCTCTTCTGTATTTCATGTAGTGGGAATGCAACAGCTGGTATGCAAGGAATTGAATCAACTTCTGAAGACAAACAAGGCCTCTTAAGCAGAGGTTCAGAAGAATTTTCCATTTCGTGAGCCTCATTTTGAAGGCAAAGAATGAGGTTCCTGCCTGTGTCCTCAGTAAGTAAGGCTGAACTCATAACTTGAAGTGATACTTCCTCAGAAACCTCTTCAAATGTACTCATCTTCAAATCTAGTCACAGGCTAGATCGACTACAATGTTTCCCATAGAATCAAGTCTCTTTCCCTTAATCTGGATAACATAAAAATTGTTCTATTTGTAGTAGTTGACTATTTGACACTGGTGAGCACTCATTGATCTAGAGCTGTGAGTGTGATGAGCCAGTAAAAATTGCTTCCATTAGTGATGTTGACCTTATCTTTTCTTCTGGTCTAGTTGGCAATGTCTCATGACACACAGGACTAGTTCAAGTGTCTCTGTAATAATTAAGCATAGAAACTTCAGAGAACTGATGATTTATCTCAATATGTCTTTTAATGCTGAAAAATAAAAATGTTAATTATTCATTAATTAAGTCTTAGAAAGATTTTCTATTTCCAATGCATTTCTTTTATCATATACATACCAACACTAAAATGAACTTTGGCATCGCTGTCAACTGAATTTCAGAATATAGAAAAATGTAGGTATTAAGACTTTTTCACTTTATTTCCATAAAAATATAAAGATTTCATCAGTGACCTAAAGAAGGAAGGTAAGTCTGACTTTCAGAAACCAAGGACCCTCACATAAAAAGATGTTACAGTACCCAAGTTCATCCCAATATTAAAAAATAAAGTTGTAATTTAACTTGTTCCCATGGAACAACATAATAGCAGTTTCTTTTTTGTTTTAGATGTTTGAATAAAAAAAGGGTATGCACTAACGAAAAAAACCCTCACAAAGTGTGGAAAATACCCTAAAACCTTGTAATCTGACAGCTAACATTGCTACAAAAAGTTATATGTATGTTGCTGTATCTGATATTGATTTACTATGACAAATACTTCTACATAATAAAAAGGCCAGTGGCTTTAATACTGAGTCTTAAATTTCACTAGCATTATCTTGTTGTTAATCCTGCTCTTATGTGTGTGTGTATGTATAAATTGCTTATCTAAAAGTACTTATCTAAAATTATGATTCAATTTCATGTTTTCTCTGATGATCTGTTTACATGTATTCAAAACTAATGTGGATGAGTGCAATATTTTGTCTTGTGTTTACAGTATTCATATCTTAACATTAAAAACATTTACATGGTCTTATTTTCATTTTTTGTTATATAGAAAGATGAGGTTTTATGCCATTTTATGTATATATATATATATATATGTTCCATCTGTATTTTCATCTTTCATAATGTATTTGATATATTATCTATTTGTTCACTAACATTTTATAACACATTTTTATATTTGTATTTTCAGTTTTCACTTATAATTTGAGTGAAAGAAATCTTTAATACTTTCATAGAATATTAATCAACATGAGAATATGTGTTATATATTTATGTGAATTATTGCCCCAATATTGTAAGATCTATAGCACAAATAAATTATTGACATTTCAATTTGATACTGAAACCCAGTCAAATTCAGTACATCCTCACAGTGGAGATGTTAGACCATTATAACATACAAGGGATACTATCTACTCAAAGAATAGATGGAAATTTAATTGTAGTATAGAATACAAAACCACAATATGTTTATATATAAAATAAATATCTACATTAATTTCATTTACATTATGAAAATAGTAAGATGATCACAGGGACAATAATATTGGACTAATTATTAATTATGCATGTTACAGTATAGTGCAACAAGGGGTTACTATATTAATGCCTTAAGAGAATTGACTACACAGTATGCCAGTTTATAGATGAACCTGAAACATATTGAGAGTGAGATGGAGATAGGTGCCTTCCTCTGGGCAATCTGAAAAACATGCCTGAGATGACGGTCATTTTTAAAGGGAATTATTCCTATGAAACATATAATTCCAAAATTTATCTGACCTCACTTTGAAAAAAGAATTAACCAAGACAAATATTTCTTTTAAAGTACTAGAATTAGCTTAGTTTGAGATAATATAAATGCAGTTGTTAGATATAAATTTAAATATATTATTAAACACTGTAATAATTACAAAGTTGTTATATGATTGAATATATTTATTGTGAACAAAGTATCATAGTTACTAAGATGTTATGAGATTATATATATGTATAACAAAGTTATAGGGTATAACTTTAAAATATAGTATGTAATAAAATGATTATACTGTACGGGAGAAACTATGAATGTTGGAATATTATAAGACTTATTCATAAATGAAACAAATCTAGCATTAAATGCACACATGAAGTAACTTTTTCAAATCTATCAGAGTATTTAAAAAGATAGAAACTAGCACATTGTGAAATAATTTTTGATCTGACAGTTTACAATTTAATTTTTATTGTCAACTTGAGAAAAATCAAGAGTTTCCTAGGAAGAGGGTGTCTAAATTCAGTGAATCCTCAAATCAGACTCTCCTGTCACCATGTCTTTGAGAAATTATCTTGACTGATGACTGATGGGGGAGGATCCAGCTCACTGTGGGCACTGTCATTCCTATCCATGTGGTCCTAGGATATACAATTAAAAAGCTATGTGTGACTCCTGTGACCATCCTAAGCCTCCTTTCAGATACTTACTTCAGGTTGGGTACCCCAGTTTATTCCACCAACCCCCATCCATCCCCAAAGAACAATAATAAACCCAACCCTATCCAGAAAACATAAAATCTTCCACCCAGTTAAAGTACATCTATCTAGAAAACTATACTCACCCCTGATTCACACACATGATCTTTTCTTTTTTTATTAGATATTTTCTTTATTTACATGTACTGGCTGGTTTTGTGTGTCAACTTGACACAGCTAGAGTTATCACAGAGAAGGGAGCTTCAGTTGGGGAAGTGCCTCCATGAGATACAGCTGTGGGGCATTTTCTTAATTAGTGATCAAGGGGGTAGGGCCTGTGTGATCAGGTCCTGAGGGCACAAGCAAGTTACATGAAGAAGTTGCTCAAATG
>JADRCC010308417.1:0-15743 GCA_019843855.1 Hylomyscus alleni | reverse complement strand
TTCTAGAAGCCCTCTGTGCTAGGGCTAGTGGTGAGTTTCCAGTCACTCACTCTTTCTAGGCTTCCTCCATCCAGAACTCACAGACGGTGTAGGATCACTTCATGAACCTGGCCATTGAGGGCTGTGAAGGCACTTGCCATCTGTCTAAATTTTTCTCTTCCAAACTATGTCTCACATTCATCCCTAACTACTATGTTTGGGAGGCAGACACTAGGTGGTCACTCTCCAGGGCATTGACCCAGCTAGCCCAGGTGCCCTAAGCACAAGGGAGAGAAAGGAGCTCACCTTCAGTGAAGAGCAGTAAGCCAGCCTGAGGGAAGTCAGTGCAGGTGGAGCTCTGCGAACTGAGCCTAGGACGTGGGCCAGTTCCCGACCGCTCACCAGACAGCATTCAGCCATGTCTAGGCTCTGCAACTCATGCAGGGCCCCTAGGGCTGCACACCCTGCATCTGTCAGTCTCTGCAGTTTCTTCAGACTCAAGTGCCGCAGGTGGTGTAGGTTTCGGCTCACAGCCAAGAGTGCCCTATCGGTCAGATCTGAGCAGCCACTAAGGTCCAGGGAAGTAAGACCAGGCTGCTGGCGGCACAGGGTGGCCACCGCCTCTGAGGAAAGGTCTCTACAGCTGTGCAAATTCAGCTCCTCCAACTTCAATCCAGTCACTTGGCCCAGGGCTTGTAGGGCCTCAGGTGGCAAACCAGTACCACTGAGGTCTAGGGCACGCAGTGTACCAGCTCTTTCCTTGATGAACTGTAGCAAGTTGTGGAAGGAAAGCTGGGAGGGAGAGGAAACCTGGGGGCTGATAGAGCCCCAGGTTGGGCCCAACTCAAAGGTAAGATGGCAGTAGGCCAACGAGAGACGCTCCAGGCTGGGGAAACAACCACTGAGATGGTTGAAGCTGAGGTCAGTCAGGTCACGCAGGCCAGCCAGGTTAAGATCACGAAGGCCACTCAATGCCTTTCGGACACACTGCGCTGTCTCAGGCTGAGCCAGCAGAGTGCCTGATTCGAAGAGACTGTTGCAGCCACTCAGATCAAGTGTGCGAAGGACTGGGCATCCCAGGATCAGGGCCAAGAAGGATGCCTCTGTGGGGCTGCCTCCACCCAGGCATAAGCTTTGCAGGTGTGGGCCTAAGTGGTAAGCAACAGACTGTAGTACCTGGTGCGAAGCTGGCGAGCCATCCAGATTGGTCAAGCTGATGCATGAAATGCCCCTGAGGCCCAAACTCTTGATGGCTGAGAGTGAGGCAGAGGACACAGGAATGTTGTAGCGCACATTTGTCTACAGGGTAGCAGCAAGCCTGAGGTTAGATTTCTCAGAGGTTGAAGACAGTCAAGAAAGGCCCTTCTACAATGAGCACCCAACCCTGGTATGTGTGTCATGTGTAGCTGAGGAGGGTGTAGGCAGGAACTGGGAACTGGGAAGAGAAACAAAGCAGGAAGCAGGAAGCCAAATTATGCTGGCATTTGGGAAAAAATGACTACTGGGCTAGCAGGAAGCTGGGCAAAGGGCCATGCTAGATGCCCACCAAGGGATGAGGATAGTGTGGGAAGTGAGCTAACTGAGCACAGGAGAGCTGTGACCTCACAGGACACCAGTGATGTCTTCATGGGGTGAGAGGACAAAGGATGCGGGATCACACTCTTTCGTCCATGAACCCAGCTGGGGTTGACATTAGCAACCAGCTTCCCCAACTCTCTAGAGAGCAAAGAAACAGCACTGAGCAAACCACAAGGCAGAAGGGCAGAAGATGTCACTCAGCTTCTTGGGATCCAGGTACCAGGGCAC
The DNA here is from genome assembly GCA_019843855.1 of Hylomyscus alleni. NCBI lineage: Eukaryota > Metazoa > Chordata > Mammalia > Rodentia > Muridae > Hylomyscus > Hylomyscus alleni. The sequence goes on along the minus strand of JADRCC010308417.1, from coordinate 13,958 downwards.
TGGATCACTCTGGAATACAAGTGGAATTAGCACTGAGCCTAGTCCCCCAGTGGCCCGAGTGGCATGAATATTTGCAAGTAGTGTAAGCAGAAGTGTGCCTGCATATGTGTGTATTCAAACATATGTAGCTGCCTGGAACACTTGTATCACATCTCTGCATGGGGCAGGACCTAGGATAAACCCCAGACAAGCCAAGAACATTAAGCTAGACTTGCTTAGAAGAGAATGAAGAGCTCATGTTTGGAGTTGGATACAACACAGGAGTTCAGCTCGGGTTTAAGATGTGGCAATATGATGGCTTGGGCAGGCATTTGGGAGCACTCAACTAAGGGAAATAGTTTCACAGAACCTTCCCTGATTTTACACCAAAGGAGTTAAGGGGAAGCCAGTATAATTTGCATGGAATTGACCTATAGTGGGAGAAAGAACAGCTGGACTTCCAAAATCCTATCCACTGGCTTGGGGATGCAGTTCAGGAGTAGAGTATTGATTTAGCACATGTGAAGCTGAGTTGAATCTTCGGGGGAAAAAAAATCACCTAGTCCAATCTCCCTACCTATTGCCTAGGTAGCAGGAAAGTGGTTCTTTAAGAAGGCGTTAGTTCTATCAACATGGTTCTGATGCAGGAGAGCTGAGCTCTGGAAAAACACTTACCTTTGTCAGTAACAACAGAACACCCTGTTCTCTGTGTCCCTCAGAACAACCAACAGGGAGTGGAAAAGGCAGTGCTGATGAACGAACACCAGTCAATCCTGCAGATCTTAGCAGTGTCCTCCCAGCCCACACAACCCATCCCGAGGTTCGGGGGAACAGCTGGCTTCTTCCTTAGCAGAAACAGCCACCCTTAAGGAAGAGCCAGGAACTGGGAGTTGAGAATATAACTCTATTGGTAGAACAGATAGTGGTCAAGCACAAAGTCCTAGGTTCGATACCCTGCATTACAGAAACCAGGCATAGTGATAGATTCCTATAATCCCAGTATTTGAGGGTTAGAGGCAGGAGAATTAGAAGTTTTTGGTCATTTTTGGCTACATAGCAGGTTGAGACATGGCTGGGCTACATGAAACCCTGTCTCAAAAAAAAAGGAAAAAACCAGGGACCATCTTCCTGTTCTTTCTCAGAGCAACCAGAAGCTGGCCTGGACCCCCTCTCTGATCCCACTTCTAGATTGTGGTTTTTCCCTGACCCCTGAAGATGAGCACTTAGCACAGGTCACAGGTCCCACTTTCAAATTTAAGGAGAGCTAGGGGAAGTTCCCAGGTGTGACAAGCTAGGGAGGAGATGAAAAATTCAGAGAAGGGAGGCTACAGGAAGCCACTGAGAAGCACTGCTCACCATGTGAATCAGTCTAATGCCGAGTAAACCAGAGCTGGAGGAGCTAAGAGCAGCTCAGCTGCCCAGACAGCGCACACCCCCACCACTCATGTGGCTTAGAACCTAAGAGCTACTCTGCGATAACAGCTTACAAGCACAAAGGAGCTCAGCTGCCTTCCCTTCCTGAGAGCTTAAACAGCCAGGAATGTTCGGCCATTTTAAACTACCTCTCTGTGAACAAGATGGACAAATATCCAAGAGAGGGCACTGGTAATCACCCCAGGGTACAGTCCATAGTTGGCAGACACAAGACAAATAGGCAGGGTCTGGAATACAGGGTTTTCAGCTTCTTGGGGAGAGAGGACACTTGAGACCATACCTGGTCCCTGCTGGTTTTTCTGTTTTGTTTTCTTTCAAATGGTTTTGAGATGAGGTCTCACATAGCTCAGGCTGTCCTTGAACTTACTATGTAGTAGGAGATGACCTTAAACTTAGCTTAGCTTTCTCTTCCCAAGTGCTGGGATGATAGGCACGCATCAGTACTCTTAGTTTTATATAATACTGGGATTTTTTTTTTTTTCGAGACAGGGTTTCTCTGTGTAGCCCCAGCTGTCCTGGAACTCACTCTGTAGACCAGGCTGGCCTCGAACTCAGAGATCCGCCTGCCTCTGCCTCCCAAGTGCTGGGATTAAAGACGTGCACCACCACCACCCGGCAATACTGGGACTTTTTACTAGGCAAGTACTCAACTAACTGAACCACATCCCCAGTGACCCCTGACCGCTGTTATTCTTAGCCAGGCCAGGCAACATAGAGCACTTTATACAGTGGTCAACCTGCTCCTGATGCCAGCTGCAGAGAATAGGAGGAGGTGAAAGGGCAGACTTTTAAGAGTTCCTGGGTTCTGGACTTCGGCTTTTCCAGGCCCTAAGAAACTGCTTTTAGAGGCTTGAGGGAGGATTTGAAGGGTACCTGCTCTAGTCTCAGTCACTCCACCCACAAATGACAAGTAAGCCCTGGCCTCCTTTCCCCATGTTAGCATCTTATGAGCAATTGCAGTTGCTTTGGAAATGTCCACTTTTAAGAATGACAAGTACCCGCTGATTGTCGGAGGGCAAGACTCAGTACCTAGAGCGGTCTCGCAGTGAGAGGGAGGCCGTGTACAGGTTTTGAGGGCCCTCTAATAGAAGAATGCTCCCATCTGCTTGGTTCAGGAATCCAAAAGCTAAGGCACCTGCTTCCCATCCAGAAAACTGCAGGGAAATACAGCCCTGGTTTCTGGAGGAGTTAAGTACCCTGAGCAGGAGGACAGCAGTGGGGAGACTATGCTCCATAGTGACCAATCCAACAGTAGCTGCCCAGAACTTCCAGGGCACCAATTCAATGGTGGCCATCCAGGACTTCTAGAGCCATAGGCAGAATTTGGGAGCATGTAGGGGCACTGCCCCTTCCTGTTTTATTATTTGGGGTGCATTAGGATTAAATACACAAGACAGGGAAGATTGGAGGAGTCACAAGTCATATAGGTCCATGTATCCTACCCTAGCTTGGCATGATTTAGTTCCAGCTTTGCCTTAGTTGGCTACTATCTTTCATGGTACCAGTGGCTTATGGAACTGTCTCCTGCTCTACCTGCCTACATCTGGGTCTTAGAGGGCAGGCTCTGTAGACTACTCTCTAAGATATAATAATGGTGACATATAAGCAGTGCCTTAGATGCTTGTGTACCTATAGTTTGGCCTTCCACTGTTCTTGGCCTAGCAGAGTCTTTGTCAACATGATCAGGAGTTCCCAGATAGCAATGCCAGCTCTACAACAGTAGCCACTAAGATCTCGGCCATGAACCCTAACCTTCTCTTCCTTCCTCCTTGCTCTTCCTATCCCATCTCACCTCTACCCAGGAGCCCACTCCCTCTGCCCTCTTCCTTGCTGGTCTCTGAGACTTCTCTTTCCTGAGGGCTTGTAGTCCTCCCTCATGCTGCTGTGCCCACTCTTCCTGCCTAGCTATAGATAACAAAACCAGCTGCCTACTTGTGGTCTGTGCTGGAGATAACAGAATACTGCTGAGGAAGCTATGGCTTTCCCTATCCCACTTCCTCCATGTCTCCCTTCCGGACAAGCCTACTCTTTTCTCCTGCTCTGAGCCTGCTGCAAAAGCTTCTCTGTACCTAGCCTTCTTAGAAATCGTCTGTTCTGCTTCAAAAGCAACCAAAGGCACCAAGAATCTCCTCCCTGTTTGCTAGTTGGCTCCTACCGCCAGTTCCTAGACTTTTGGTTTTGAAAGTCCTTTCCTCTGGCTTGCTAAGCTATCGCACTTCATCTCTGGGAATCCCACCGGTTTTGTCTTTCTATTGATTCTTCCTTTAGGTGTTTTTTTTGGGGGAAGAGTCTGACTATGCAGTTCAAGATGGCCTTAAATTCACTATGAAGCCCAAGATGGCCTTCTCCTGAAAGCAATCCTCCTGCCTCAGTCTCCTGAGTGTGATAGCACCTTTTCTCACCTCTCCAAATTTTCTTTTTCCAGTTTTTCCCTGGGAAACACAAGGGGACATTCCCATCCACTGTCTGGCCACTTACTCCCCTCTGCCTCATTTGTTTACTCCTTCCTGACAGAATCACTCACTCCTGGTCACAGCTCCCCTCTTGCAAGTCACTACCAGTAGGAGCTTTACATCTCATAGATGGGAAGGGCTGGAGCCTTTAACCTTGCCATTACATCCACTGGAGCCACTGGCTCTCCTATCGCTCTTTAATCTGCTTTTCACTGGTCTCTCTGGAGTCATCTACATACCCAGCCCACAGAGGAGTAGGTTCTACCTGACAACACACACGGACAAACTTTGTCCTCTCCCAAGTGCTTGGTTACACAGTACTTCATCCCATGGAACAATACAGCTTTCCTTTCCTTTCTGAGGTGGATGAGTGTGGTCTAAGTGTACAAGTGAGGATACATGTGGGAGTCAGGGGAGGCCATTACATGCCATGCTCTAGTCCCTGGAGACAGGCACTCTCACTGAACCTGGAGCTAGGCTGGCAGCCAGCAACCCCATTGGTTCTCTTATCTCTGCCCATCACAGCATTGGGGTCACGGGAGTGGATTATGTGGGTGTTAGGGATTTGAACGCAGCTCGTCATACTTTAACACCAAGCACTTTTACCCACTCTACTGAACCATCTCTCCAGTCCTACCTTCCTTTCTTTTTGTTGTTTTAGGAAACAGAATCTTGCCCAGGTTGGACTCTTAACTTGCAGTCTTTCTGCCTGAGTCTCCCAAGTACTGAGACTACAGTCATACACCTCCATGTCTAGCCCAGCTATTTTCTGATCCATATTATTTTCCTAAACAGACATTAGAGATTAATTGCTTCATGCCACTCTCTTAGAAACCCTGATAAAAAAATGTCCAGTTCTGAACTCATCATCTATCTCTCAATACGCTTCTCCTCCTACCTGCTTAACCCCCTTGCTCCAAGTTACCCTCCCTCTTACTGCCCAGCTTCCCTCTGCTCCATCTCCTCACGTGCTGAGCATACCCCACTGGGCATGGTGATACTCCTTCAACCCCGGGCCTGCCTGCCTCTCCTTCCAAGGGCTGCAAGTACAAGCATGTGCGCCACACTCAGCAGGATAGCTCATGCCCGTGAGCTTCATGTGGCCAGCCTCTCTATGGGACTCTATATCATTAATGATCTTCTCAGCGGTGTAAATACTCTCCAGGCTGGGTCTGCTGGTCCTCTGCTCCTTACAGTTTTCCCTGAGGGGGAGCTACTTAGATTTGGGGCTTTTCCAGTTTCCATTTTTTCCAGCTGAGTTCAACTAAAGCCCAGGACATCATCCATGCCAAGCCTCCACCGCTGAGCCACACTCCTCACACTTCCCCTTCTCCAGTGACACAGAGTCTGGATTTGTTACCCATACTTTCCCTTGAATGTCTCATACAGAGAGTCAATTATCAACTGAATCTTGACATCTGGATATCTCACACTTTAAATTTTTCAACAATCACTAAAATTTCTTTAGACATTAAGATCCATGACACCAGATAGACAATCCAACAACAGGCTCTACTCACATATATACATTTCATATGTAACAGAGGAGGTTTCTGACCTAACAGGGAAGGATAGATACAAATTATCTATCTAGGAGCTATCTGAAAACCAAACAGATCAGCTTCATACTTTATCATATAAATTAAAGTTTCATGAATGAAACATAATTTGCACCAATAAAAGTTAAAGCCAATCTGGGCCCGGTGGCTCATGTCTGTAATCTGAGCACTTAGAATCTGAGGCTTGTAGATTGCTGAGTTCATGGCTAACCTGGGCTACACTGTGAGACACTAATCCCCTCCCCCAATTGAATTAAAAAAGAAAACATTAAAACCATAAAACAGAAATTTTATTTTTATTGAACCAATCACTACTCTAAAAATCAGTTATATTCTTTAAAAGAATAAAAATATGAGCATGCATTGATGAAATCGCTGGTGGGCAAGGGACCTTTAAATAACCAATGAAGAAAAAGGAATCAGCAACACAGAAGCTTAATGTTGTGTCTCATATATAAAAACAGCTACCTACAAATAAAATCAAAGAGCAAAGAGCAATAGATTTTAACAAATACATAAAAAATTAATCTTTTGTTTTGTTTTTTTGTTTATTTGAGACAGGGTTTTTTCTCTGTGTAGCCTTGACTGTCCTGGAACTTGCTCTATAGATCAGGCTGGCCTTGAACTCAGAGATCCACCTGCCTCTGCCTCCTGAGTGCTGGGAGTAAGGCGTGCACCACCACTACCCAGCTAAAGAATTTACTTTCAACATATAAAAAATTCATAAAAACAAATTACTAAGACCCTACCAGTTAAGTAGATAAAGAACACAAATAGCTAATGAGACAAAAAAAAATTAACCTCACTGGTAACTAAAGCAAAGTTAATTAAATCAAAATTACCACAAGGTCATTGCTTGCCTTTCAAAGGCTACCGATGCCTGTGCTGCCTCCTGGCTGGGCTGCCTCCCCAGCCTCCATTTCCCCCTCTAGTCCATTCTGCACTGTGGAGTTCTAGGACACTGATCACATTGTCCTTGCCTGTCGTACCTTTTCTTTTTTTAAACATTTATTTATTTTATGTATATGAGTACAGTGTCCTCACTTTAGACACAGTAGAAAAAGGCATCAGATCCCATTATAGATGGTTGTGAGCCACTATGTGGTTCCTGGGAATTGAACTCAGGACCTCTGGAAGTGTAGTCAGTGCTCTTAACCGCTGAGCCACCTCTCCAGCCCTGTCTTAGCATTTCTTTAAGGCCCCACAGTAGTAACTGGAAGAAAGCCCAAGCTCTGCTGCCTGGCACATCTGCCACCTTGCAGTCTTAACCACATTCTTGTCTCTTCTCCTACCACATCCCACACACAAAATTTAATCCAGTTATTTCCACACCTTGATGCCAGTTCTAGAAAGAGTGACCTGTGTTCCCATCCTCTCTCAGGCCTGCCCTGATGCTACAGCATGGTGTCATCTTGGTGCCCTTGTCTGGGTTCCATGCTTTCATTGAGTGATATGGCACTGAACACATGGTATCATGCTGTTACTTTCCTTTACTGAACAATGTGTTCCTTAGGGTGATGAGGTTTTATTCCCCTGTGCACCCAAGCTCTGTACCCTAACACTCGTATGTATGAATGTATAAGTATATATGGATAGATGGACAGATGATGGATAAGCAGGGTCATGAGAAGGAGAAGAGAGAGATAAGTAAGAATGGACCAAGTGAGGCGGACACCTTACCTCCCGAAGGGCATTCTGGGCTGCACAGTACCAGGCCCGACTCACGAGGGAGGCCTCTTTCTGATCTGACAGAGGTAGGAAGCTCAGGATATAAGTGAGCATCTGAGGGGAAAAGATAAGGTGTTTGAGAGCTGTAAGAACCAGAGGGCTTTAGAACCTACCCCACCCAGGTCTCAGGACATCAGAGCGGTAGTTTCTAGTCTATCTTGGATCCAAAGCTTCATGAAGTATTGACTTCCTTTCTCCAGCTTGGAAGCACACCTCGTGAGAATGAACCTATCATGAGCCACTTCTGAGAACAGGTTTGTACAAAGTAATAATCAAAACTCATACCCAGTTTAGTAGAAAAAGCCCGAGCACTGGGGCTACACACATCTAGTCCAAGTTCCCCCTTGGTTAGCTGACTTCCTTGAGCCTGGTTTTTCTTGTTTGTAAAATGGCAACTGTTGTGAGATTTAAAGAGGTTCTTGTGGGAAATTACAAAACGGCATTTTCCATACATCTAGAACACAAGTCACTTTTTCACTTAGACAGAGTTCACTATGTAACCTAGGCTGTCCTGGAACTCGCTATGTGCCTGGCTTCCATCTGGCACATTCCATTCTCCTGCCTTAGCTAGAACATCTCATGTGATGGAATTGTGAGTGTGAGCCATGATGACCAGCTTTGGGACCCCTATTCCTTTCCCATCTTCTCCATTATCAGCTTGTTTTCTCTGTCAGCTTAAGGTAGGATAACATAACAAATTTGGGAGACTCAACTCTTCCCTCCAACTGCACGCTATGAGTCTATAAGTGTGAGGTTGGTGGCACTGTCTGAAGTGGGAAAGGGGTCACTTGGGAGGCCAGGGACAACTTCCTATTAACTGCCCTTTTCTTCTAGAATCTACCTTTGTCAAGTTCGATGACAATGTTTTCTAGGCTTTTACCATAAAAACTTTCCTACTTCTGGATTTTCCATGACTCTCAATGTTAAATCTTTTGATTTTTCAGTTTACTTGTATAAGAATACTCAACAAGGGCTCAGTGGGTAAGAGCACTGACTGTTCTTCCAAAGGTCCTGAGTTCAAATCCCAGCAACCACATGGTGGCTCACAACTATCCATAATGAGATCTGACGCCCTCTTCTGGGGTGTCCGAAGACAGCTAGAGTGTACTTACATATAATAAATAAATCTTAAAAAAAAAAGAATACTCAGCAATTTAATAGCTTTACATTGTCATATTAACTAAGCATTAGTCTAGTACCGCCAATTGTCTCTGGGGTCCTCTACTCAAATAGTTCTCAACCTTAATCTCAACTGAAAGTGTTATTTGCCCTCAGTCCAACTCTACCCTTTAATGCCGACTGAACTCCCAACTTGAGATCCCTAGTGACACTTGGACTCATGTTCTTCCATTCCCTACTCACGAACCTGAAGTTTTAGACAAGGCTAACCCAGAATCCCCAAATCCCAGCTCTACTACTTCCCAGGAAAAGCAAGAGACTTCTCTCAGCTTCCGTGTCTGAAGTGTATGAAGAAGTGAAGGTATTTTAAAACAATCTAGATCAGTTTTACAAGGACTGGATGGCTGCTACTAGCATTTCTACCTTTGCAATCTCACCATATTAATAGCTCCAAACTTTATCCCCTAGAGCTGGATTCCTTTCACAGCTTCCTTTTATATTCGGCCTTGTTAATCCCTATATAGTCCAGTTTCAGTACCCCTACTGAAAACCTTTTGGGTTCACCAGTAATCTCACAACAAAATCTCTGCTCCTTGGTCCACACTGCCATACCTCCATGCCTGGTTGGGCCCACTACTTCCCAGAACCTCCCCAGCCCATCCTCCCTATCAACATTGCATGTTGATCTCTTTTCTGTGGGGCTCTTTCTGGGAAGTCCTTCTGTAGTGACTTTACTAGCCCCATTGTGTTTTTTCCCTTTCTTCTTGGATGCTAAGTACATACGCAGTACTCACCCAATATTTACTGGATTAAAGATAGTCCTTTGCCTCTACTTTCACCAAAGATTTGCTCAGGGAAGGGGTGGGAGATAAAGGAGATTATTATTCAGAGGAAAATGACTAGGGCCAGAGAGGAGAGGCATGAGGAAGAGTATGGATGGGAATGGGCTGACTAAGTCCCCGTCCCTAGGGGGCTAAGAGGGAAGGCTGGACTAAGAGTGCAGCTGACCTATCTTCTGAATGGGCAACTCTAGGAGCAATGTTAAAGAGAAACATGTCTTAATGGAAAGGGTCATACATAATTCATTAACCTGAGAAATAAATGCCTTTCTAGCATTAAAGGAGGTAGAGATACCGGTGGGGTGGTCAGCCCATGAAACCACCCCAAAGGACTGCTACTACTACTACTGGTCACCCGTGGGGTTTACAGGGATGAATACATACCTTCTGGGGGTCAAAAGGGAATAGGATGTCATTGATGGCTCTATGCTAAGGAGAGGAAAGGGCCTGATTTCGTAGGGCAATGAGAGGGGGTTGCCAACCCTCAGGGCAAAACAGATAGAGAAGCCATTAAAAAAAAAAAAAAAAAAAACGGTACGAGACACAAAGCCTGCATCTGTATCTCCTTGCCCATGAGGGCAGAGTAGTCTTGCCCCTGGCTAAAAGAACAAGCATCCCATGGGGTTGAATAATACAGAGGCAGCCATCACTAGGGGTGTAGAACGAGGAGCAGGCTTGTCTTAGATTAAGGACATCGGGTATGGTCCCCAGAATTGATAGGGCGGGTGCAGTCTATTTCCAACTGCGAGGACGGTGGGGGAGGGGCGGAGGAAATGGAACGACCATTCCAAGGGGCCAATGGGGATAAAATTGATTACCCTTCAGGGACGGTGGGGCGGACATCTTCTAGAACTGAGGGGGAGGGAACGGCCATCTCAAGCGAAGGGGGTGGGCAGAAAGTCTGTCTTCATCGAGGTGACAGAGCAGCCATCTTCTGAGGCCAATGGGTAAAGAGGGGATGGTATCCCAACCGAAGGGGTCGAAGTGGCCCCAAGGAGGGCCGTTACCCAGAGTTTTCAGGTCCTGGGATCCGCCGGGCAGCTCGTTTCCGCCTGGCGGGAGGTGCCTGGCGAGCTGTCAGATAGCCTTTCCCCCAAAGCTCCGGACCCCGAAGGCGGGGCCTGTCCCCGACCCAGGCCTGAAGGACCGCTCGCTTCCTCTCACCTCCAGAGGCAGCGAGTCCGCCATCGCAGCTCCGCCGTCTCCGCCCCCACGCAAGGTTTTCTGGGAAGTGTAGTCCTACCGTCTCGGGGGCGGGGCCTGAGAAGGAAATGGACTCCACTTCCGCCCAGAATCCGACAATTTCGGTCTGTACCGGAAGTGCATGGGCTGCCGATGTGGTGTCTACTGACTGCAGTTCCAGTTACTCGCTCTTGTGTCCGTGGCTGCTGGGTATTTGCTTCCCACCATGGCGGTAAGGGACAAGGCGGGGTCCACACCGGCAAAGCTTTCTTGGTGTTGGGAAAGTAAAAACAGAAGGGCACGAAGGCATAAGGCACTGGGCCAGAGAGGGGCGCCAGCCAATGGACGGTGCTAGAGCGAACGGGATGCGAGGAGAGCGGGGAGAGTGGCAGTGCAGCACTATACCAGAACTAGGGTTGAAGGCTAGGGCGGGCGGGGGCGGGGGTAGTTGCCAGTTCCAGATCTACACTACTACCCTAGAGGCTGGAGAGGGACGCCATTAAGTTCCGCTGGAGTTCTCCCGGAGAGGTCCTCAACCCAAAGCTGAACCTTACCATGAGAGCCAAAGAAGATACTAACGTAATTTGAAATGTTTTGGGGTGAGCATTAGGCGATCATAACTGTACTGAGGGTACAGTAAAGATAATGTCCTAACTATAGTAGGAAAGATGGATTAGGGGAGTGGTAGGCATCTCAGGGATTGCTAGGTTTGACAAAGCACGATAAGGACTTCGCTGCGGTGCAGACAAAGCTCTGCAGGTAACCAGGCTGGTACAGGGAGTGAGGAGGACCGAGGCAAAACAGCTCTGACGGCATCTCATCATCCCTCTGCAGCCCAAAGGCAAAGTGGGTACAAGAGGGAAGAAGCAGATATTTGAAGAGAACAAAGAAACTCTCAAGTTTTACCTTCGGATCATACTAGGAGCCAATGTAAGTTACCTGCCTCGTGTTTTCTGTGCCCCCTCATTCCTATCTGATTAGGAGGGCTGGAAAATGACAGCCAAGGCTCCAAAAGAGAACGTTGTAAAGAAATGAAGCCGGGCAGTCACAAGCTGTGATTCCTGCACTAGGAAGGCTCAGGCAGGAAGGAGGGCAGTTTGAAGTTAGCTTTGGACTACAAAGAAATCCTATCTCAAGAAAAGAAAAAAAGAAAAAGGGAGGTGAAGTTAATAAGTGAAGCCACCCATAGTGGTATATAATTGTATTCCTAGCTATTTGGAAGACTGAGGTCAGAGTGTTCAGGGGTAACCAGAGCAACACAGCAAGACTGAAGTCTCATTCAAGAGAATGAGAGCAGGCGTAGCTCAGTGGTAGAGCCCTTGGCTAGCCTCTACCAGCATCACCAGCAAACACCCCCTCTACCAGCATCACCAGCAAACACCCCCTCTACCCCCCCAAAAAAAGTACCCAGGGCCTGAGTAGTTAAGAGTACTTGTTGCTCTTACGGAGGACCTCGGTTCCATTCCTAGCACCCACATGGTAGCTGGAAACTTTCTGATTGAGTGGATCCAGTGCCCTCTTGTGACCTCTCCAGTACCAGGCACAGGGTTGGACACATGGTGCACATACATACACTGCAGGCAAAAACGCTCATACACATAAAATGTATTTTAAGCCTTTTTTTTTTTTTTTTTTTTGCTTTTTTTTTTTTTGTTTTTGTTTTTTCGAACTCACTCTGTAGCCCAAGCTGGCTTCAAACTCAGAAATCTGCCTGCCTCTGCTTCCCAAGTGCTGGGATTAAAGGCGTGCGCCACCACTGCCCGGCTTAAACCATTTTTTTTTTTAAAAAAGTAGCCAGGCGCCGGGTGGTGGTGGCGCATGCTTTTAATCCTAGCACTTGGAAGGCAGAGGCAGGAGGATTTCTGAGTTCGAGCCTGGTCTACAGAGTGAATTCCAGGATAGCCAGGGCTATACCGAGAAACCTTGTCTCAAAAAACAAACAAACAAACAAAAAAGTAGCCAGGCACAGAAGAAATAGGAACTAGAAGTAGGAGCAAAACATGAAGAAATGAAGGGAAAACAAAGCAAAACAACAATATAAATAAATAAATAAATAAAAGTCCCAGTTGAGGTTAACTAACTCAGCTGTTACACTGAGGCCATACCAAGCGTATCCGTGTTACACTAAGGCTTCTCTTCCTGGACAGACATGAGTTTAAGAGTTGTCTGACTCAGAAAGCAGAGGTCTTCTACCATCTGGTTTCTTCCTCCTAGTCTGGCCCAATTCTCTGTCAGGATTGAGGAAAACCCATAATTTGGGGAGGGGAGGCACGGGGTGTCTTTCAGGCTCAGCCTGATGCTGTGTCTCCTTGCAGGCCATCTACTGCCTTGTGACCTTGATTCTCTTCTATTCATCTGCCTCATTCTGGGCCTGGGTAAGTATCCTCATCCTGGGAAAGAAGTGCTGGCAGAGGGTCAGTGGCCAGCCAGCCTGTGATATTCTTACCCTTGTTCTACAGACAGCCCTGGGCTTTAGCTTGGCAGTGTATGGGGCCAGCTACCACTCTATGAGCTCGATGGCTCGGGCATCCTTCTCTGAGGATGGGTCCTTGATGGATGGTGGCATGGACCTCAACATGGAGCAGGGCATGGCAGAGTGAGTGTCCCCCATCGCTGGCTCAGGTGAGCGGCCCCAGGGCTGGGGCGCTGGGGCCCACACAGCCCAAGACTCACAACTAAACAGTATGGAAGGGGCAGACCTAGGGCCAATCTACTATCCTTGGCAGCCTTCCCTTTATCCACAGGCACCTTAAGGATGTGATCCTGCTGACAGCCATTGTTCAGGTGCTCAGCTGCTTCTCCCTCTACATCTGGTCCTTCTGGCTTCTGGTACGTGGGCCGGAGGGTTGGGCCTCCTAAGAGAGGGAACTTAACCCTCCCCATTTCCTGCCAGTCTTTGCAAGTGGCTTCACGTTGTCTTTTCTCTCCTAGGCTCCAGGCCGGGCCCTTTACCTCTTGTGGGTAAACGTGCTGGGCCCCTGGTTCACAGCAGATAGTGGAGCCCCGGCACCAGAGCTCAATGAAAAACGGCAGCGCCGACAGGAGCGGCGGCAGATGAAAAGGTTATAGCATCCTTACTGTGGCTGGAGGCTGCTGGGCGCTGGTTGGCTCTGTTACGCTGTGTGGCCCCATGCCTGGTGCAGTGAGGGCCTAGTTTAAGGGCCAAAAGCAGCCTGGATTATAGGATCACTAAATAAATAGTTTCAAATGTGGCTAATGGCTGTGTGGGTGATGATGCACAAAGTAGGAAGAATTTTAGTCCCATGATATTCCTTTCTTGGCTCAGCTAGGCAGAGATCTTTAAAGAAAAAGGCTCTTGGATTAGCTAGGTAAACTTTATTTTGTTCCGAATAAGGAACTCACACATGCAAAATACATGTACATGTATGTGTAAACACACACACCTCTACACACACACACACACACACACACACACCCCTAATACTGTTCACAATACTGGTTTCTGCTCCGGGCACTCTCTGCACTTAGTCTCTTGTGCTGTCGCTGTGTCCAGGTGTGGTAGCACCCTCACACCTCTAAGCCAGGAGCTTTGCTTAGTCCCAGTGCCTGTACCAGGTCATCTCCAAGTCCACTCTTCAGTGTCCGTCTCACTGCATGGACAGAGCAGGGTTACAGAGGGTGGGGAGGGGCGGGGGATAAGAGGA
>JADRCC010308331.1:13149-25589 GCA_019843855.1 Hylomyscus alleni | reverse complement strand
TGACTACAACAAATAATTAATTTATTAAAATATGTGCAATAAAATATACAGTGCATATGGGTTAATAAACAGCTAGTGTACCAACAGTACAATTACGGTGCTCTTGCCATGGGAGAGACCTCCCTGTATGTTGTAATCTTGGTGCTAACTAATACAGACAGGTGTGAGAGCTGGGGAGAGTGCGGGGCACACGGGAAGCCAACTTGATATAGACAGACTTTGCATGAGTTAAGGAACAGTGGCAAGCAGTGGATATGGCTGTAAGGGACATCTTGCTTTGTGTGCAGCCTCCTAAAGGGTAACAGAGAGCACAGAGGTCAGGGTACAGTGCCGTGGAGTGACGGCTTGCACCTTAGCTTCTCTGTGGACTTCCCCGGGTAGGCAGGCAGGGGTGAGCCTCTCTCTGACAAGCTAGGGCCGACACCATCTCAAAGATGCTCAGAGCTGGCAGCAGAGGAAGGCATTACTTCTTTTTGCCCTTTTTCCCTTTCTTTCCTTTGTCCTTTTCCTTTTCTTTGTTGCCACCAACTGTTAGTGACAAGACTCGCTTTTTCCCCAGAGGGGTTTTGGCATACCAGTTCTGGAATGAAAAGACATTTAGGAAATGATCAAATCACATGAATTTGCTGAGATAATCCTGGGGGTAAAGCTGCGACTCTAGGAAGGGGACAGCAAGTGGCGGCTGTCAGACACTGGGTGTTTGATGTGTGTTCAGTCCATTTCCAGCTTGGATTTCTGTGACTTGGAATGTGTCCTCCGGCAGTTAGTAGTTTTAGAGAGCCACATACCAACTCCTGTGCACAGTCCTGCCTAATTAACACAGCCTGAGGGTGTGGCCTTCCTGGTAATGTGTATGGCTTCTGGTTCACATGTGGCCAACCATTAGTAGCTCAATTGGTAGACACTTGTGACCACAGGGCCTCAACATCCTCTGAGGGAGGTGATGTAGAAAGCATGGCATTGGTAGTACTTTATTCAAAACCTGAGAAACCTTTCAGTTTATAAGCCTGCAGATAATCTCAGTGAATGATTATACTGGATTCTAGTTATCAGTTTTCTTACAAATCAGTTGACAAAGATTTGTCCCTCTCTCCTCTGCTATTCTCTTTCTCCGTGTGTGTGTGTGTGTGTGTGTGTGTGTGTGTGTGTGTGTGTGTGTGTATACTTGGGGAGGCCAGAAGAGGGCATCAGATCCCCTGGAGCTGGAATAGTAGCAGTTGTACATCACCTGATGGGGATGCTGGGAGCTAGGCATAGTTTAACTTGCTGTTACTAAGTTATTTCTGTGAGTGGGAGACTGTTTGAGTCTTTGACTTCAATGCCAATGTGATTTGACTTTCCTGTCATTTGGGTGCTAGTTTAGCTGGATATAAATACTAGCTAGATGGTCATTTCCCCTCCTTCACTCTGAAGGTATAAGTCACTATTTTCTAGTGTCTCATGCTGTCAAAGGGATGTTTGATTGCCCATGATGTTTCTTTGGGACAATTTGATAGCTTTTAAGTTTAGTTTGTTATCTTATGCTTAGATAAAAATGGATTTGCTCCTATTTGTCTAACTGGCTGCCTGGAATTTATTTTTAATCTGATATCTCACACTTTTAATTTGGGAAAATTCTCTGCAAGTATTACTTTATTTAGACTTACCATGTGTTCTTTTCTTCTGGGAATTCTGTTAGTTAAAGGTCAATTCCTTTCAACTTTTCTTCTGTAGGTTTTAATTTTACTTTTACAGATTCTATCTGTTTTGTTTTTCTGTGATGCCTTCTTGGGGGAACTCCCTAGGGCCAATTCCCAGTTCTGTGGTTTGCTCTTTGACCTTATATAGTCTAGAGTTCACACTTCTCTTAGTTTTAATTTAATTAACTACTATTTTTTCATTTATAAGTTTTGTTTTGTGGCTTTAAATGATAATTATTTTATTGTTTAATTTAGCTTTTTTTCTGTTTCAAAAGTTCATTTCTAGTGGAAGTCATATTTTCACTTATTTTCTTGAACATGAAATTATGCGTATTCAAAGCATTTTATTCTTTTTGCAATTTAAAAATTAAGTTTTGAGACTGTAATATGATCACATCACCTACCCCTTATTTTTCCTATCTCTAAACCTTCCCACATATCTTTTGGCAAATTTCTCAAATCACTACTCAGAGCAGCATACTTGGGACCTTGAAGTTCTGGGATGGTCTCACTGGTTTAGGTCATGGCATGGGTAGGGCTGTGTGCCTCCCAGAGTCCCTAGAGGAAAGGCTGTTCGCTGGCCTGCTGCAGCTTCTGTGGACCCCTGCTCTTCTGGTCCATCCATAGGCTAGTGACTCTGGGCTACTTGAGATGCCAGTGAGTATCCCTTCAATTGTACCACCCTCATTCTCTCTTTTAATCTCCTCATCTCCTTTCAGGGTTCTTATATTGGACTAGAATAGTTCAGGCTTAGGCTTGGAATCTTAGGGTCAACCGGCAGCAAACGTACTCTCCCTTTGCCTCACAAGCTCTGTGTATTAAGGTCCCTTTGAGGGATTTTTGATTACCCCTCCTCACTTCTTTCTAGCACAGGCTCTTTATTTATAAAACAGAAGGCTTCCAGGTCTATATGATTACACCATATAGCAACGCATGTTTTCTCCACCACATCCAGGGAATGGGACAGAAGGTACGCAGGGAGCCGTGAGCTCAGTAGATACATTCTCAGAAGCACGGTTAGGGAGGATTTATGACCCATTTGTTGTACCATGTCAGCAATGGTCCGCACAGCATCCAGAAGCATGATGACGTCATTCCACCTGCCCAACTCTTCACTACATGTGTAGCTAACACGTGTATCTATGGAAGATCTACTGTGCCTGGAGCCACACTATGATTGGGGGACAGGGTGATGGTAGGAAATGATTCAGTTTCTTTAGAGAGGAACAGAATGGTTAAATCCATCAAGAATGGAGGAGAGAAGATATGCATTTGTGCCTGAGTTATAGTCAGTCCTGAACAGGAGGAAGAGGTTTCGTTTTTTTTGGCAGGCAGGGTTGGAGGCTGAGACCAGGGCCTGTGCATTCAAGGCAAATGCTGTGCCACAGAGCAGCCCCACACTCCCAGCTTGGATGGAAATCAGTGGCTGTCAAGCTATCCCTTAATCCCCCAATCTAGCTGTTCCTTTCCACGGCCACAGATCAGCCTAGAAGACATGTGTTCTACTTCCTGGGTGCAAATAAAACTCACAAGATAAGTAAGTGCCTGCGGGTGCAAAGGACTGTGACCTCAGAAAGATGAATTTCAAATTTCATCCCGAGGGGCAGGACTCAAATCCATGGAGGCCAGGAAACTGGAGGGAGAGGGGCGGTCACGGGACAAGTGGTTGGCAGGGTGTTCTGTTACCTTAAAATTCTCTTCCTCCTCTCTGTACACAGGGTTCATGGTGGTCATCATGGTGATAAACTCGATGGCAGTGAGTGGCTTGTGAGCCTGCTGCCGGATTCTGCGGTCCGTGAGCACCTCTTTGACCACTTGCACGATCTGTCCTTGTGTGAAGCCGTCTGTGACTTTAGATAGGCAGCTGATGTTCAAGGAGTTGGTGAGCTCACCTCCATTGCGGATGATGATGTGTTTCCACAGGACTGTCACATCCGAGAGAGCAGGAATGATGGAGAACAAAATTATGGTAGAGCCAGGCACGTTAGCCCGGCTCTCCATTCAAAACCCAGTCTCATAGAGAGAGGAACTCTCAGAGGAACCCACCCCGGATGGTTTGCAATTCAAATGAGTGGACTGAATCAGTTTGATGCATCTCCTCTGGATGCTTTTTCCAGCACCCGGATGAATACTGGAGACCCTCAGGTCTGCAGTTCCAACCCAGGTCTCTTGTAAATTCACAAAGAAAAAGGAAACTTGTGTGGTTTTAATGTGAATGTGGCTACTTTCAAGATGGGAAATTGACCCTGGGTGTGTGTGGTTTCACTGCTCCTCAGAGTGTTGTGCTTTTCCCCGAATTTGGATAAGTGGGAGATGAATGACTTTCTCTTTTTAATTATAAGGTTCATTTCTTGTATTATTGTTGTAACTGGAGTAAGAATATAAACTCCCATTTTCTATTAGCTGGTGCCAGGCTCCACGTAGTAACACCACACACGGGACCAAATAGAGCAAGTGTACTTTCTGCTTTTCCTCCCTGATGACTGTTAACATGCTGGCTGACTGCAGCGCATCAGATGGGTGGGGTTAGGGAAACCTTCCTGCTAGAGGCACTTCCTGCCCGTGAGGAAGGGATGCCTTCTCCACCATGATACTGAAGCCAGAAAACCGTTAGGAAAGTATCTACACTATGACCTTCGTTCTTGGAGGTTCCTGCCTGGCATTGTTTTTTTTTTTTCTTTCTTCTTTTTGTCTGTCACAGACTCAGATTGCATGTGATGTCCATTGACAGCTCCCCGTTAAAGGCTATGGCTTTGTTAGAAAACTGAAGCCACTCAATCCAAAGCTAAGCCTAATGCTGTAGTCCCTTAAGATGACCATAGTGTCTCTTTGCCATAAAGCAGTGTGAAATATATGCAGTAAGAGAAAAGGAAAAGTGAAGAGATGAGGAGGGAGGGGAACACTGAGGGAACCAGAGTGAATGAGGTGAGGAGGGAGGGGGAGGACTGAGAGGGAACGGAGTCCTCCATACTGCTGCAGGAACAGGGTCCTCGCCTCTCTGCTCCTCCCAGCCCAGCTTTCTCACTGGCCCCCCGTTCTGCATAGCCTCTTCATTTCTCCTCATCTCTTCGGAGTCTCCTTATTTCCCCTTATCTCTGCCCGGCCTTCTCTACTGTCTCTCTTCTTCTTTCCTGTTATGTCACCTGTGACACCCAACACCTTCCCTCTGTTGTTCTGGTCTGGCTGGCTGTGAAGAACCACTGTGGGCCTCCATGACAGACAAGCCCCAGGTGGATAGAGGCCCTAGTGTCTTCTTTGCTGTGTGTGTAGTGTGGATTTTACGAAGCCAGGATCACACTCTTTGCAGGCTGAGTGACTAACTACCTTGGCCCCTGAAGTGCCCACATTCATCTAGGCCAGTGGTCCTCAACTTTCCTAGTGTTGTGGCCCTTTAATACAGTTCCTCGAACCATAAAATTGTTTCATAGCTACTTTATAACTGTGATTTTTGCTATTGTTATGAATCGTGATGTAAATATCGGATATGTAGGCTATGCGACTCCCCAAAGGGGTCGTGAACCACAGCTTAGGAAACACTGTCCTAAGTCCACCCACAGCTCTCCTGCAAGCAGGCCCCAGCCTCGGTGCCTCACGGAAAGCCTTACGATACTTGCCATATCTGGAAGCATAGTCGGGTCTGGGAACCAAAATAATCTTTTGGTATACTTTGCAGAAGGACTGGAGCTCAGCATCGAAAGGTCGGTGTGTGGTCCCCACAATCAGGATCCTATCGTCTGGTTTCAGGAGCTTCAGGAGTTTGGGGAGGTATCTTTTTAGGCGTTTTGGTTCAAACTGGGAGGAAGAGACAGGGGAAAGATTAGGCCACAGGGAGAAGAAAACACAAAGGGACATGTGTGGTGGCGTGCACTCGGTGAGGCCACTTCGAGGTTCTGTGTGCAGCTTTTCAAAGTGTGACCCTGGATGAGCCTTGGAGAGCACCTCCTACTTGGCTGACTTTTTCTTGTGGCAATATCCTGCCTGTGGCCTCTCACATTCAGACTTGGGATCAAGAAGGAAAGGAAAGAAAGCTGAAGGACCCAAGGCCTGACTCTCAGTGGGCCACCCCAGACGGCTCATTTCTTAGAGGAAGGAGCTCACTTTGTTCTGAGCTGTCCTGAATCAATGTTTCCTTTGCTGCTCAAGGCACCACGACGGCTCAGAGTCCTGGCTCTCACGTCACCAAGGGCTCTGCCACTGTGTTAGCAGCTCGATGGCAGCTCCAGGTTGTAGTCTTTCAGTGCCATATCCACACAGTTGTGGTTTCTATATGCTCAGCCCAGGGAGTGGCATTATTAGGAGGTGTGGCCCTGTTGGAGTAGGTATGGCCTTGTTGGAGTAGGTGTGGCCTTGTTGAAATAGGTGTGTCACTGTGGGTGTAAGCTTTAAGACCCTCATCCTAGCTGCCTAGAAGTCAGAAAATGTAGAACTCTCAGCCCTGACTGTACCATGCCTTCCTGGATGCTGCCATGTTCCTGCCTTGATGATAATGGATTGAACCTGTAAGCCAGTCCCAATTAAATATTGTTCTTTTAAGAGTTGCCCTAGTCATGGTGTCTGTTCACAGCAGTAATACACACACCAAGAGGGAGAAGCTGGAGTGTGAGTTCTGCTTGGGACCCCAGGGGAGAAGCAGAGCCTGCCTTGGAGTTCAGTCTCACTGTATGGCTAGATGAGGAGGAAGCATGGGAAGGGAACTGAGGCAGAGATGCCCACACCCAGGCTCGATCGCCATGGCTCCTTGTTAACCAGTGACTAATGGTGTTCTGCATCTTGTTATGAACTTAGTGGTCGTCTGGTATCTGCTTTGGGAAGATGTAGAATTTAGTTTGTTAGGAGTTAGAGGCTTCGTTATTTTGTCTGGCTTTCTTGAATTTCCATACAAACTTAGAATTAGCTTTAAATGTGCCATGCTTGTGGGGTTGCACTGCACTGATAGGTGGATCTTGGGGAGATGCCATCTGTGCTGGTTAGCTTGTCAACAAAAGCTAGGGGCATCTGGGAAGAGGGAACCTCAGTGGAGAAGCTGCCTCCATCAGATTGGCCTGTGAGCACATCTGTGAGGCACCTTCTTGATGAATGCTTGATGTGGGAGGTCCTAGACTCCCGTGGGCGGTGCCACCCCTGGGCAGGCAACCTGAGTTGTTAAGAAAGCAGAACAGAGAAAGTAATGAGGACCATACCAGTGAGTAGCGTTCCTCCAAGGTCTCTGCTTCAGTTCCTGACCCTGGTCCTGCTTAAGCTCCTGCCCTGGCTTCCCTTAATGTAGTAAATAATTTCCTTCATTAAGTTGGCTTTGGGTAGTGTTTTATCACAGCTAGCAGCTAACTAGCTCCATCTTAGCAATGTTAAATCTCCAACCCCCAATACCGAATGTCTTCTGTTTAGGTCTCTCAATGGTTTTATGGTTCTCAGAGGAGTCTTGTACTACTTCTGTGCAGTGGTGCTTTGCAAAAGCATTTTCTATGGAGTGGAGAGGCACTGGCACCAGGTTGAGTGGAGATGGGGAGGGTACACGAGGCCTTTAAGAAGCAAAGTAGAGGGCTGGAGAGATGACTCAGCCATTAAGAGCACTGACTGCTCTTCCGAAGGTCCTTAGTTCAAATCCCAGCAACCACATGGTGGCTCACAACCATTTGTAATGAGATCTGACACCCTCTTATGGTGTGTCTGAAGATAGCTACAGTGTACTTACATATAATAATAAATAAATCTTTTTTTTTAAGCCAAGTAGAGCAAATAAGTCTTGTAGAGGTGGGTAGGATATGAGGGGTGCACATGTGAGCCCCCAAAGACTGGTGGAAAAAGGATTAGCCTGAGGGTTCTGGAAGATTCGAAACAGGGACACACCTGCATGGCTGAGCCCATCATCCTTAGTAACCCAGTTGCTATGGTGATGGTGGTGGTGACCACTTTCCCCTTTCTGAGGCGGGATATTGCTACTTGCTTGTTCTGAAATGGCAGGGAGATCTGAAATTAAGTAGCCTATTTGGATGACAAATGTTAATCCTGAGTGGCATCCACAGTGACATGGTCACACTGAGGGGAGTGTGCATTCTCTTGAGTGGGGAGTGGGAAAGCAGGGGTGTGTTCATCCAGTCCACGACTCCCCAGTGCTCGGGCCAGTTCAGTTCCATTTCAGAGCTGTTCCTTCAGCACAGGCCCACTCATCAATCATGCTGGGAAACAGCTCCTGATTAGCCGGCCACCTCCACATCCGCCACCCCCCACGGCTGGCCTGCCAGTCTCTCACGACTGTATTACCGTGTGCAATTTCAAATTAGTGGCTACCATCCACACGGCAATTTCAATTTGCTTTTCTGCAGTTAGCTCCACAAAATGAGCGCTGCAGCCAGCGCCAACAAAGCAAGCAATTGCCTGGTGGAGACCTATTGTGGCAGCAGGGAAGGCTGGGGCTAGATGAAGTAACAAAGGGTAATGGTGCAGTAAATGTAGGAGCAGGCGCCCTTGTCTCAGTCTGTACCTTCGTCTCTGACGTGACTGACCGTCTGCTTACAGCAACATCAGGAGGCAGGCGCCAGCAAGGGTCTGCCAGGGCAGAGCTGGGCTCTTCAAAGCAGCATGGGTGAACCCCCGCCCCCCCCAAGATTGGACTTTTCTGAAAATTCTGAGGTGGGTGGGCTGACATGGAGGAACAGGAGTGAGCAGCAGGAGGAGGAAGAAGAGGAAAGGAGGAGGAGGAGAAAGAGGAACTCCAAAGTTTTTCATCTTTGGCTCCTAAGACCAGAGGTCTTCAAAGGCAGGTCCCGGGAGAAATCTAGCATGGTCCCTGGGGAGCTATGGGAGACAGAGAAGGATGGCTGGCTGGACATGTAGCCGAAGGAAAAGTCGTCTTTACATTAAGACTCTTCCAGCCTGTGTGATTTGTGGTCTTCCAAAGCAGGGGATTCCCCTGACAGCTCAGGATCTTGCAGCTGGTGTGAACAGAGCAAATGTTTAATTTGTCCACAGTGGGGCTATGCCTCCAGAACCTTCCATGTTCTACAGAACAGACCCAACTATGGATGGCAGGGGTCCAAGACAAGAAGAGTAGGTGAGGGGTCTGGAGAGGTGGTTCACCTGTACCACAGGCTTCTCCATCTCTGCCAGCTTCCTGCCTTGCATACTGGTTCCCCACGTGAGGTATCTCATCTTGCTGCCTGCTCGCCTTTGGATCTCTCATTTATCACATTCCTTAGATGTGTGTGTGCGTGTGTGTGTGTGTGCGTGTGTGTGTGTGTGTGTGTGTGTGTGTGTGTGTGTGTGTGTGTGTACTTACGTTGCTATAGAGCTAAAGGCTCTTGGGAGGGGAAGCCAGACAAATTTCCTGAACTCAGAGGTTCTGCTGGCTGGTGACTAAGTAGAGACTAAGAGAGATCAAGTTACTTGATGACAGACACACAGCCAGCTAAGGTGAATGGCAGAAGCAGCCCGCAGCCCAGGCCTCCGGAGTTTCACATCACCCAGGACAGAGTCCCGTGGGAGAGTGAATCACCAGATCTATTAGCAGTCCACATTATGATGATGTCATGTATGCGAACCCTGGCTAAACACAGTCCTGCATTTCTCCTTAGCCAGCAGACTGGAACTTTTTCTTTTTTCTCCCTCAGTGTCTCAACACGGTCAGCAGAGGGTGCTCACCACTGGCTTCCCAGATGGAAGGAACTGTATGTAACAAATGAGTCTTCCTGAGAGATTTTGAAATGACAGGGCAATCAGGGCTCATTTGGAGAAGCAAAGATTGAGCTTTCGGGCTTTACCCAAATCACCTCTACCTGCTGAAAATGATGTATAATACATAAGTGATTAAAATCCTTACCGATTTAATCAGAAATTCGCAGCTAACCACTATTTGCTTTGGTACAAATTGGTGTGGAATAACAAGCCTGTGTATCTGTGATTTTTTTTTTTTAAACTTGTGGGAAATTTTCTGGTGATTTGTCGGGGGAAGTGTGAGGGAGGGGGCCATTGAAAGGAGAGAAAGGAAGGAAGGAAGCAATTGAGACGGGGCTCCCCAGAGCTCTGGATGCCGGGCACTTAGCTGTGCTGTGGATGGTCTTTGTTTGAGAATTTTGGGCCCTTTGCTATTTATTATTATGAACAATAGGAAATTGTAGTAATAACTCTGTGTGTGCTTCTGGCCGTAACTGAGTAAAGTTCTCTGAATTGTTTCTTTCTTCTGAATCATGTTTGGACTGAAAAACTTCCCTCCTTCGGTTTATTTTTTTTCCTCCCAAATTATGCCTCATAAAAAACAAGGCACTGGCTTCTTTCAAACCCTGACAGGCACTTACAGCAGAAAGGGCCTTCTGCGGAAAGGCCCAGACTCTCCTTGAAAAGCTAAGATGTTCTTGAAATGTGGAGATGCCCCCCTGTGAGGGGGAAAAAGGCCGAGAATGAAAACAAAGCAGCCGGGAGGACTCACCCGTTTCTCCGCCTGTGGGACTTTTTTGTAGAAGGTTTTCTCTGTGTCTTGGATCCACACCACAGAAGGCTGAAGCTGGCGAGCCACCTGCAGAGGACAAGAGCCAGCCTAGAGGTGAATGCATTTCTTCCTGAAGCATGACTGGGGGAATCCCTGGTGTACCTTAAGGAAGGCAGGACCTTTATGTCACCCAGAAGTGAGCTTACCCACCTGCCTCACCCAGGCTAGCTAGCATCCGTGTGCTTTGCATCTTGGTACCTGCCCGGGAGGTAGGGCCACGGGGTGGAACAGGCCTCTGCCACAGCAGGCCCATCTTAATGGACACGTTCCTGTATCAGAGCCCAGAGCTCTTGCCTGGTTTGGTTTGTCCTAAGTCACTGGTTCTCAGCTGTAAGTGAATGGGAACAGGGCCATGTGCTCCAATCACGCAGGCTACTCACATTCCTGGGGTTCATTCAAGTTTGCTTGCTATGAGAAGATGGTTTCATCACAGGTTCCCGGGATGCTATTTGTGCATCTCCATTCACCTGTGCCTTTGTGACTGAGGCTCCCCTGCGGGATGGTGGCTCTGGGCCTTTCTAGAGTGAGCAGGGATTCATGGCAGAGTTGGGACTGGACTTAACCAAGGCATGTGAATAATTGCCACAGGCCTAACAATCTCTTCAAAGCACCCGCCTAGTAGTAGAGTTCAGGTTTTTTTTTTTTTTTCTTTCAACAATTTGTGCTTTGTATGAAACTGTGGCCGGTAAAGGCAATAGCAGCTACAGCATATAGCCAGTGTTAGGAACTCTTATTTATACATTTCTTGAAACATTGTTGAGGCAACATTATTTATTCATGGACTGATAGAAAAGTCATTAGGGGCTGGCCAAGTCCATTTCCCTGGCATTGTGTGCCAAGTGAGAAAATAGATTATGTACCTTCAGAGATAAAGTAGATGTTGATTGAACTCAATCCAACTCCTGGATCACATGTATCTGTGTCCCCCCAACACACGAGGACACTCGGTAAACTGGAGGAGCCCACACAGTTGGGGAGCCATTAGGTTTTTAGATCCTGGGCAGTAGAGTTGGAGAATTCAAGTCTTACTCTTAAATCCCAGTCCTCAGATGATGTGGGACTGTCAGATGGTGAGGGTGGTCCAGCAGGGAGCAGTGGGGTCGCTTTGTACCAGGCACAGGGCACAGGCACTGCATATGCCAGAGCCAGCATGCATGAGATGCAGCCACCCCTTGTAGGGGCCTATCTGGGCTTCAGATGCATGTGACCTCCTCAACTCAATCCCACAGAGTGTGTCCCATTAAAAAAAAAACCTGTTTATAGAAGGGGACACTGAGAGTCAGAGGTGATCTGAGCTACACAGCTTCAAAACAGCAGAGGCAGGACAGAGGCCAGCACGGTGTGGGAAGCAGGGGCGACGCAGACACATAGTGACCCAGACAAATGTTGTGATTCTGTCTGTTCTACATAGAACTGGACAGTTCCAGAGTCTCTATCTCAGGGGAGGGCCAAGGGCTCCGGAGATGGATGAGTGGAGGACGAGGACCCAAACACTCTCTGCTGCTACGAACCTAGCTCTCTCTCTTTCTTCACGCATTGGTTCTTCTACTGAGCCCTATCCCAAACTACTATGACCTTGTGAGTCCGAATTTGGGGCAACCTCCATCCTGGGTGCTTTGTTGTGGCCTGGTCTCTTGTGATTTATTTTTGGCACCAGAATCTGAACAGACATTTTTCCCTTTCCTAGGTTTTGATTGCCAGAGAAAAAGAGAACAAAAAGTTCAGTCAAGGAGCTGGGGAGATGGCTCGGTTAACAGAGGCTTGCTGTGCAAGCATGAGGACCCTGAGCCTGGATCCCCAGACCTAGGTAAAAAGCTAGTATAGTGGTAAATGTATCCCAGTGCTGGGAGCTAGAAATGGAAGGATCCCTGGGGCTTGCTGGCTAACCATTCCAGCCAAAGCAGGCAGGTCCAGTTTCAGCGAGATACCTTGTCTTAAAAAATAAGGCGGTGAATGATTGAGGAAGACAATGTTGACTTCTGGCTCTACATAGATGGACAGGTAAGTACATCACACACACATACACACACACACACATGCAAATATACACAAGGCACTTGTGCACACACACATGCACACACATACATGCACATGCATGCACACACATACATGCACATGCATATGTACACACACATGCAAATGCATTCATGCACATACACACATGTGTGCACATGCATAGACATAGGCACAGGAACCCTCACATACACACACTGGTGCACACACATACATGCACACACACACATGCTCATGTATACACACACATACATGCACATGCACGT